>BJCG01001668.1:0-30039 GCA_005406145.1 Prunus yedoensis | reverse complement strand
CAACTTCTATCTATTTGTCATGGCAAAGGGCAAGGGCAAGGCAAGAAGTGAAGAATATGACTAAGTATTTATTAAAAAAAGATTCTGAATTTTTTAGTATTTTTTTAGATTTTTTTTTTTGTTGCTGACGTCATCGTTACTGTCAGCAAAACCAGGCTAGAGTCAGGTTAGGTTGGCCTGTGGGCTGGCCCTCTTGTGTTGGTCCCACAGCTTGCCCTAGCAAGCGTGGTCTGCTGGGAGCGCTTCCTTGGGCTTGGGCCCTATCTTGCCCGGGCTGCAGTCAACGGGTGGAAACGCTCTAAAGCACTTCTAGTAAGTTAGTTTGCTAGGGTAAAAGGAGCCCAGGTTGGCGTTTAAGCTCCCCAGCAATGAAAGCAACCTTTGTAAAAATGGACCTCATTTACCCAGGCAAGCCCAAAAAACAGAATTGCATGAGGTGCTGCTTAGGTTTGCTGATCTCATGTTGACATCAGCAACGAATTTAAATAAAAAATATTAAAAATACCAAAAAATTCAGAATTTTTCTTTATATAAATACCTAGTCATCTTATTCACTTCCCACATCAAAGGATAGAGCAATCACTATTCATGTGAATAGTGTGTGCCCTACTTGCCCTTTCTCTTACCCTTTGACATGGCACTACAAATGGAAGTGCTCTAACAAATTGCAAAGAGATGGGACCGACCGATGGATATATTATATTAAAAAGAGGACCTTGCCTTTCATCAACAAATACTAAAAATTAACAATTGAATTAATTAAACAAAGACTTTGGTGTGAGTTGGATAGGTCGAGGTCTTTGGTTTGTTCCTCTCCTTTCTAACTTTGGCCAAAAAAAACAAAAAATAATAATTGAAGAAAGACCACGCGTAAATCATAGATAATACCTTGTAGGCACTTAAATATGCATATATATGGATCAACAACAATATATAAATAGGAAAAGACTTGTGGACGGCTTCTTCGCCAAACAATTACTAGTAAGGTATACGCCATCCACCAAGTCGTCCTTTTTTTTTGGGTCAATATCCAAGTCGTCTTTGTTTACTGATCACTAAGTGTACAAATCTATGCTCTTAAAAAAAAAATGAATAAATCTGAATCACTATTTCTTCTTCCTTTTCACACATGCGTTCACGGCCCTTCTCTTATTGTAATATAGCGTGGTAAGTACTACCAAGTTCAAAAGCTTTTCCTAAAGTAAATACTTATATCTCCTCTCTCTCTCTCTCTCTGCAGATTTGGATTCAAATAGAATTTTAATCCTTCACTGATATATCTGATAATTTTTCGTATTTTCGGGACCACCGTTGGAAGAGTTTCGTTGGCTCGAATATAATAGTTTAGGCCATCACAGACCTTAGAGGTTGAAGCTACACATATATGGCTGACAGAGAGGAAAGATTTCCTCTAAGGTTTGTTTCTTAGTATCATTTACATGTTTTAGCGATTTTTAATTTGATGCGTTGTGATGAGAAGACAAATTCTAACATGATTCATTCTTATTCACATACACACATATAGAACTGAAAGAGGGTAAGTTGCTCATCATTTTCACATATATATAAGCCCACGATATAACTTTACATTTCAGGAACACATCTAGTGACGATTTACCCGACGATGTTGAGGGGCAGCGTCAACGTCCAAGGAAAGGGCCAAAGTTAATAGCTAAGCGAATTCTTGATCAAACCCGGCTAGCCCTCATATGGCGGGATGATATATTTGTAATTTTATGTGTGTTCTCAGTCTTGGTGGATCCTCTGTTCCTTTATATTCCAGTCACCAGTGAGAAGAACAAGTGCCTTGGAATGGACAAAGGGTTGAGGACAGTAGTGCTTGTTCTTCGGTCATTTTTGGACATCATTTTCATAATGCACATTATACATAAAATTCGAACTCATGATGAATTAATTCTGGTCTCTGATGAGGCACCAGAAGAGCAAAGATCAGCAGGTTGGACAAGGAGGTCGTTGTTAACTATCTTAGTTGACTTTCTCGCTCTTCTTCCCATCCACAGGTATGTATGTATGCGTAAGCATTTTGATTTTATTTTTATACGTAGCGTTTATGTTAACTGTTGCTAATATTATTTAAGTTGCTTACTGCGAATTTATTGATTTTTATATGTTATTTTTCTTAAGAGAGTTTGATTTTATTTATTTCAGTTTGAAGAGAATTTACCATCTGAATGAAGTAATTTATCTGTTTGTTATAATGAATATATAGAATATTATTCATTTTCGTGATTAATAAAGCTTCCTCAATACCGTCGAGGTTCTCTTAAAAAATTGTTATTCAGGTCGAGGTTTTTTTTAAATAATTGCAAATGAAATTTAACTTGTTGATTCTAACTCATATTGTAACGTAATTCGTTCAGTTGGGATACTAGTAGTCTTTTCAGAACAAAAGACTCGGGGTATTTATAAAGAGAGAGTTTCTAAGCGTCATGCTCTCTCTTCCAATATGTGCCAAACGTTACCGACTCAACCATCTTTGAGAAACTTCAACTGAAATCAAGATTGGTCAAAGGTGTATTCAAATTTTTTCTCTACATCCTCGCAAGTTATGGAAGTTCCATCTCCTTTGTCATAAAGATTTCTTCTTATCTTTTTTTCTTTTCATAATATTGCTTTAAATTCCAAAGATTAGTTTTATAATAATCATGTGGTGAAGATGTGGATTATCACACTTGGCCAAGTAGTGAGCCTGTCTTCTTGGATCCAAGTTTGAATTCCCCTCCCTATAAATTAGATAATTTATAATTATGTGTTGATCACGAGTTACTTTTGTTACTTTCTCTTCCCTTTAGTGGAGTAACATTGTAGTTAGTTGTTCTCTAATTATTAAGTAAGTTAGTTGCTATTTAGGTACTTGGAGCTTTTTTGGTACTTTTCTCTATTCACGGGTGACGTCATGTTGGCACCAGCTTGTAGCAATACAGAAGGATGCATAGCTACTCTGTCCTGCAAGGATAATACTTCAACAAATATCACATTCCTAAATGAATTATGCCCTATAAGTCCGTCAAATGCTACGCTATTTAACTTTGGAATATTTCTTGATGCCGTTGAATCTGTAAACAGGACCAATAAATTTTTCAAGGAAGTTCTTTTTCACTTTTGGTGGGGAATTCGAAATTTAAGGTTTGTGCATATGAATACGTTGAGCCGTTATATTCAGAAAAATATATTGAGTTCAATATCAACAAGTTCTCTCTTATTTCTTATAATTTCAGCATAGAGTATTGATTTTCCCACTCCCTTTTTTATCCATTTACACTCAATTTTTTTAAAAATTGTATGTTCTCATTCCTCTTTTGTTCATTTAACATGTCCAAAAACGTATTGATATAGCATACCAAAAAATGTTTGATAGACTATTTATATGTCAACCGGTCAAATATACGATTATCATCTCAAATATACAATATAAAATACAATTAACTTAGAAATGTCAAATATCAAACATCAAATTTGAATTTGATGGTTTATGTGTCAATTTGACATATAATAGAGTTTTAAATTAAAATATTATTTTATTACATATTGTTTATTGGTTAATACAATCTAGGTACATTTATTGAAAAATAATAATATAATGAAATAACATTACAAGGTCAAACAACTAAAAATAACAATAAGAGAGATAAATGTTATTCCACATAGGATATTATTTCGATTGGAGTGAGTCTCAGCTATTTTTTCTACCTGCTAAAAGTGTCATGTTGGATTTAAACATCTCCTTAGAGATGCTCTTATATGTCATTCTTGATCAATTTTTCAGTAACTTTGGCACGAATCTGGAAACAAGTAGCTACGTGTGGGAAATTGCTTTGCAATTCTTATTTCCGTGTTGGATTGCTACTTTTTTATATCTCATTGGGATTATGCAGGTTGGTCATGAGTATCTTCTTATTATGTGTGTTAAGTTTTGAACTTATAAGGGAGATCAATTTTAATAGCTAATTATTATTCTTGTTCGTCTGCGAAAACAGATATACATGCAGATCGTGGCCGCAAAGCAGAGAAGAATAAGGATGAAAAGTTAACACAGAAGATTACGATGAAGAAGAAAGGTATAGTTGACTGGATGTCAAATAATGATCTCCCTCCGAATTTGAAGACTCAAATCATGGAATCCGTTAAGAGAAAAGATAAGGTTGTGGAAGAAAAAATGGCTGCTGAGTTCAGTGAGGAGGTGGATGCGCAATTTCTATTCTCTGTTCTTCCCGAGGATATCCAAATGTCTATAAAGCGGCACGTGGGCATGAATGCGCTAAATAAAGTATGTTTCTCCTCAACTAGCAACCTCTTTCTAATTACTCCATGCGGCTAATAGAGTAATAAAATGAGAATAAACTACAAATAACCCTCCTTAATTGTAACCTTTGTTTCATTATAACCTCTTAAAATAGAGAGTAGTGGTCTGGTTTACTGGCTCGGCTTAGAGTGCATCGGAGTTAGTACAAGCCATAGTTAAATTTCAAAGAGACGGGCAATGGCCTACTACTAGCTAGTAATACTGATATTATCGTTAGTTTAAACCACTTACAAAATCCAATAGGCATGAGGTTTTATCACAAAAGACTTCGGTAAAATTTTTTGTAAATACCATGAGGTTTCCTCACACCCGAAGAGTGGGATTAATCTCCGCTTGGAGTTTGACTTGCCCCTGGCCATAAAGTGTTTCCAACAGGTTTTGAACCCCTGTCATTGAGGCACTTGGGAAGTTCGCCATCTAAAGGTGGCAGTTTGCCAACCGCACCACACCTTGTGGCTCTTCTTTAATATTAATTAGTAGTGAAACCATTCATTATATGTTGTATTTTATTTAGTCAAGTTTTCGATGTGAGACTTATATTCTTCAATAACCAGTTCTTATGAGTTTCGTCCTTTAGATGAGACTTATAAAGCCACAATATATTGTCCACTTTAAAACATGCCAAGAACGGTTTCAATTAAGTGAAATAGTCTAGTCTAATTCGACGCACCAAACATGGCATGTGCGATCATGGTCCAAATAGAGGACTCTTTGTAATTTACTCGGAAGATGATGAGTGAAATGTCGATGAACCCATCTAGTATGAATACTGAATCATGTTCTTGTGGTCAATTAATATTTGAAGTATACTAATATTGTTGGCGAGTCCGTACTTAGTTAGGATTTGGGTTCCTTATTTTATTAGAACTTTGGTTACTTACCAATTATTATTTAATCCTATTGTAATAAAGATTTACTTCCTATTGTAATTTAGATATATTTCCTATTTATTTAGGGTTGTACTTATATAAATACCTCCATATTGGAGAAGAATAATAATATGAGCAAGTATGGGCGTATCTGAGCATAACTAAATATTTACCCTACTTTGTTTGACATGGTATCAGAGCCAGGTTTCTTGTGACCTGTGTTTGCGTTCTCCTTGCAATTTTAGTGCTCTCCTCCCCTTCTCTTCAGGGGAGAGGGGGAGTGAAAATGATATGTTTATTGACGTATCCCCATTACCTTGACGTATTCCCATGAAGATGTTGCTTATTTCTTTACCCGTGAGCCTCGTCACACGCTCACCGAGCTGTTGCTTTCCTCCACGAGCCTCGTCACCGCTCGCTGAGCCTTTCCTTTGACTGTTCTGCCGGTCTCTGTCTTCTTCGACAACTCTCTTGAGTTGCCGTTCCGCTTCTCAGTTCTGAGCACCTTATCTTTGCCTTTGTCTCTGTTCATGATTGCTGGGTTTCCTCCCTTACTATTCTCCTTTTCTGATGTTTTTTCTTCATGGGACAACCGTATGCTACACCTTCCCCTCTTGCATTTGTTTCTGCCACGAGACTAGCATGTTTGAGTCTCTTTACTTTTATTTCAATTTCTCTTCTTCAAATCTCGACCCTTTACTAGTGTCGGATTTGAGGGGGAGTAACACCGCTGCTCATCTATCTACTGCAATTTAACCACCTATCTGCCATCGCTGATTCTGCTACATCTCAGTTTTAGTCAGTGCATGTTTCTCAAATACCATTGATCATATGGCTCCATCAACCCCTTCGCTTCAGGGGAAGTGAAGAGAAGTTGTGTCTACGTGAATTAGCTAAGTTGATATGGAAGAACTGTTGTTGTTGCCGTTGCCGTTGCCTCTACTACCGCAATTGATGTTACCGTTGCCGCTATTGTCGTTGTTGATGATGCATGTTATGTCTCTACCTTATGCTCTTGTTGGTGCAGTATTGTTGCTCCTGCCTGTTATGGTGCCAGTATTGTTGCTCATGCCTTTGCTGGTGTGTTTCCGCTGTGTCATGCCGTTGACCTTGTCTCTGCTGTTGCTGGTGCCAATGCCTTGTATCGCTGTTGATGATGCCTGTTATGTCTATACCTTGTTGCTCATGCCTATTATGGTGCCAGTATTGTTGCTCATGCCTTTGCTGCTGTGTTCTGCTATCTGCCTTATCTTCTGCCGTGCTCACAGGGCTTTTGTGTTCTGCCTTATCTGCTGCCGTGCTCACACAGTTTGTGTCCTTTGCCGTGTTCACAAGGTTTCTGTGTTCTGCCTTATCTGCTGCCGTGCTCACAGGGTTTCTGTGTTCTGCTATGCGCCCTATTTTTTTAGGGTTTGCTCTTGTGTTTCCGCTGCAAACTTTGCTTTAGTTTGTCACTTGTTTCACTAGTGGTTGACGAAAAGACCTTCTCTACAATTGGTGCTTCTCAAGAATGGTGTTCTGTGACTCGCTTGTCAAGTTGGGCGTGCGAAATATCTTGCCCAACTTGAGGGGGAGTGTTGGCGAGTCCGTACTTAGTTAGGATTTGGGTTCCTTATTTTATTAGAACTTTGGTTACTTACCAATTATTATTTAATCCTATTGTAATAAAGATTTACTTCCTATTGTAATTTAGATATATTTCCTATTTTATTTAGGGTTGTACTTATATAAATACCTCCATATTGGAGAAGAATAATAATATGAGCAAGTATGAGCGTATCTGAGCATAACTAAATATTTACCATACTTTGTTTGACAAATATAGGTACAAAGTCTTCATCATATGGATAAAAAAGTGTTGGAAATGATTTGCGACCGCCTTCAGCCGATCATCTACCCTATCAATAGCTACGTTTCACGAAGGGGAAAACCAATTGATTTGATGCTCTTCATCACAGACATAGAAGGCACAATGTTGACCTATGAGGATCCCGAAATTGTCATCGGGAGACTTAAGAAGGATGATATTTTCGGAGCAGAAATTCTAAGTTGGGTATCACCGAGCATCTCTTTTCCTAACCTTCGAACTCCAAACTCAACTCTAAATGTCAAATGTGAGACAAAAGTGGAAGCCTTTGCTCTCATGGCCAGGGACTTGAGAAGTGTGGTTTCAGAATGCAGACCTCTGTGGAACTGGACTTTATACAATTGTGACATTGAGTCTAAGGAATTTGAGGAGTTGGCACTTCCCATCGATAAGACTGATCAGGTACGTACCAAACAAGGTTAAGTCAAATTTATAAAAGAGCCCCAGGAGGATTAAAATCCCCATAATCATGGATTTTTAATCTCTTCATATCATCTGCAGAAATTATAACTGAGGCGCAAGACTAATTTTTCAAGTACTAGACTTTCAAGTACCCACTTATAAACTGTGCGGGTGAACTGATGAGCTATCTTCTTTGTCTTGTGTAACAGACATATATACAGTTGTGGAAAGAGGAATTAAAATCTGTACAGAAGATTAAGATCATGAAAGACATACGTGGGTGGGTTTCAGGAAATGGTCTCCCTGAGGATCTCCAGACAGAAATCATGGAAAAGATAGAAACAAGTAAAGTAGTGAAGAAAAACTTTGGTGCTGCTGTGGATGTGGTTTTCTTATTCTCTGTTCTTCCCGAGGGTATGATAAAAAGGGCAATAAAAGACCATGTCGGCGTTAATGCGCTGAAAAAAGTAAGTTCCTAAACTACTGCAAAACAAGAGACGCTATTTAACAGGAACTACTATATATAATGAATCTTCTTCTTATTGACAAATTAATGTAAGAAATATATCTCTATGTATGTATATATATATATAGGTACCCATGCTTAAAACAAGCTAGACACCACGTTGAAATCTATCTGCCAATATCTCAAGCCAGTTACCTACACTGAGAATAGCTACATTACCGAAGCGGGAAAGCCGATTGATTTGATGCTCTTCATTTTAGATGGCGTTATTACATGGACATCCAACACCACCAGCGATGCCGTCACAACAGTGGGTTCCTCAATGGTCACCAATCTGTCACATCTTGAGAAAGGTGGTCTTTATGGGGAAGAACTTCTAAGTTGGGTATCGCCGAGCAGTAGCCTTTCGACACTTCCTATTTCGGCCCAAGATGTCAAGTGTCAAGAAAAAGTTGAAGCCTTTGTTATCAATGCGGTGCAGTTAAAGATTGCAGTTTCGGAACTTGGAATGCTTTGGAAGAATTACTACACTAGTAACAATTCTCAGCTGTCACTTCCCAGCGACCAGACTTATCTGCAGATACAAAAGGAGGTTCAATAAATATTTTTTAATGCATATGTGCTTAATGACAAACTGCTACAATATAATGACCATTGTCATACCTTGAGTTTCTTCTTCTTTTGTGAAAGGACAGACATATGGGCAGTTGGAAGGTACAAGATTGGAGGAGATTGAGGATGAGGGGTCAAGGCAGAAGTTCAAGATAATGATGAAGGAGAAAGATATACACGAGTGGCTGTCAAGAAATGGAATCCACGAGGATTTAAAGACAAAAGTCATGAGGCACATAAACCTAAAAAACATAGCGGTACAAAACATGGACGCTGATGTGGATTTGAAGTATCTCAATACTCACCTACCCTTTGATATCACAATCTCTTTAAAGAAGCATCTCTGCATTAGTACGCTAAAGCAAGTATGTTCCTCAACCTCCTTATGAATCTTAGTTTTGCTCCATAAAAAGGCGTGACTGGAAAAAAGCCTCTTGCACGCGCGTGAATTAATAATGTAAGCAATATGTAGGTACCCATGCTTCAAAGCATGCCTGAAGATGTGTTCACATACATTTGCTACAGGCTGGAGCCAGTGATCTATACCCAGAATAGCAACGTTGTTCAAGCAGGAGAATCACTTGATTTTATGCTCATCATCACAGGAGGCACAATTATATGCACCGACATGACTAGCAATACTGAAACAACAGTGATCACAAAATATCTTAACAAAGGTGATTTTTATGGAGAAGAATTTCTTGCTTGGGCTTCACCCGACATCTTATTTTCAAGTCCTGTTCCTATCTCGACCCGAGATGTCAAATGTCAAACAAAAGTAGAAGCCTTCATTCTCAAAGTTGATAAGTTGAGAAGCCTAGTCTCCGAATACAACTCTAAGTGGGTTTCAAATTTCAACAACTGCAATAATTCAGAGCAGTTGGAAGAGTTGGCACATCGCCGGAACAAGATGGATCAAATACTTAACGAGGTATAGGGTGTAATATGTTTCCGTAAAAAAAAAGTATTTATTCTTCTTTTCTTTGAAAACATTTTAATCTTTCTTTTTGGTTGGAACAATTTTAACATACTGCCAATCAAACTATGAATAATCTGAATTAACTACATATTAATATTACATTAGACACACTTGCCTACAAACTATAATATAATGATGGTGAATCCTTGTAGGATTTAATGAACTGTGTTTCTTCTTCTTTTCTACTAGACATACGTGAAGTACGGAACTACAAAATTGGAGGAGATTGAGGATGAGGAGTTAAGGCAGAAGGTGAAGGTCATGATCAAGGAGAAAGATATACTTGAGTGGGTGTCAAGAAATGTTCTCGATGAGGATTTGAAGACACAAATCATGATGCACCTTAAATTAAATAACATAATAGAAAAAAGCATCGATGCTGATGTGAATGTAGAGTATTTCAAAAGCCACCTACCCTTTGATATCGCAACTTCTTTGACGAAACATCTCTGCATTAGCGTGCTGAAGAAAGTATGTTCCTCAACCTCTTTATAAATCTTAGTTATACTAGACAAGAAGGCGTGAGCATATATTATGAATCTTGTTATACTGGCAAATTAATTAATGTAAGCAATTTGTAGGTGCCTATGCTTCAAAGTATGCCTGAAGACATGTTCACATATATTTGCTACAGACTTGAGCCAGTGATCTACGTCGAGAGTAGCAACATTGTTCGGGCAGGAGAGCCATTTGATTTGATGCTCATCATTATTGAAGGCACAATTATATGTACCGATCAAGTGACTCGCAATACTGGAACAATCACCAAATATCTTAACAAAGGTGATTTTTGTGGAGAAGAACTTCTCAGTTGGGCATCACCCAACATCTTGTTTTCAGGTGCTGCTCCAATTTCGACCCGAGATGTCAAATGTCAGACAAAAGTAGAAGCCTTCATTCTCAAAGCCAGTAAGTTGAGAAGCCTGGTCTCCGAATACAGCTTTAAGTGGATTTCCAATTTCAACAATAATTGTGACAATTCAGAACAGTCAGAGGAGTTGGCACTTCAGCCGGACAAGATGGAACAAATACTTAACGAGGTATAAGACAAAATTCCAACAAACTAGAAAGAAATATCACGCATAAATGGGGACCAAGGCCATTAGGTTTCCTATTATATATCTTCATTTTCATGACAGTTTTATGTCTACTATTTTCATGATACTAAACTGAGTTGTCCTCTTCTTCTTCTACTTTTCTCAAATAGACGTACAAGAAGTTGGGAATTACGAAATTGGAAGAGATTGAGGATGAGGGGTTAAGGAAAAGGTGAAGATAATGATGAAGGAGAAAGATATACTTGAGTGGGTGTCAAGAAATGGTCTCGACGAGGATTTGAAGACACAAATCATGATGCACCTTAAATTAAATAACATAATAGAAAAAAGCATCGATGCTGATGTGAATGTGGAGTATTTCAAAAGCCACCTACCCTTCGATATCGCAACTTCTTTGACGAAACATCTCTGCATTAGCGTGCTGAAGAAAGTATGTTCCTCAACCTCTTTATAAATCTTAGTTATGCTAGACAAGAAGGCGTGAGCATATATTATGAATCTTGTTATACTGGCAAATTAATTAATGTAAGCAATTTATAGGTGCCCATGCTTCAAAGTATGCCTGAAGATATGTTCACATACATTTGCTACAAGCTGGAGCCAATGATCTATACCGAGAATAGCAACATTGTTCGAGCAGGAGAATCACTTGAATACGTTCTCATCATCATACAAGGCACAATTATATTCACCGACATGATGACTAGCAAATATCTTAACAAAGGTGATTTTTGCGGAGAAGAACTTCTGAGTTGGGCATCACCCAACATCATGTTTTTAGGTCCTGCTCCTCTCTCCACCGGAGAAGTCAAATGTCAAACAAAGTAGAAGCCTTCGTCCTCAAAGCAGATAAGTTGAGAAGTCTGGTCTCCGAATACAGCTCTAAGTGGATTTCAAATTTCAACAATTCTGCAGTTGGAGGAGTTTGACGAGCACTGCTAGAAAATCAACCACTGCCCACTGATTATCTAGATACAAATCATAAAAGTGGCTTTTACATTTGTTTTGAAAATTAATAATCCCACCATGCCTTATTAAAGGTTTTTGGGATAAACATTGGTGTGTAATACAAATAAATTAATTTTCATTTCCCCCCCTTAATATTTGAGCCTCTTTTATCAATCCCCAACTATCCTAGGAAACTTATAAAATAAATCAATTACAAATTCTTATAAGAAAGAAAAAAAAAGTTACAAGTTGTATGCTATTTGACACAAACTCATTGGTGGGACTCTATGCCTCCATACATTAATATCGAATTCTGAGAATAGATAACAATTTCAGCAAAGAAGGAAAATAAAATTATATGTGTAACACCTCTCTAGTCTGAAGAAAGAAAAAACCCTAGGAGCCTACATCAGCCGTGGCCCCCTTTGGGGGTCGGTGACTTTCCATCCCCCCTCCCTCCTCCGATCCTCTCTTCTCCTCATCCCCTCCCCGGCTCCCTTCCCAACTCTCCTCCATTCCTACCTTTTATTGCTTACCCTCTTTTCCTCACTCCTTTGCCTTTTCTTTTCTTTTTGGGTTTCTTCTAGTTTTAGTTGTTTCCTTTTGGATCTTCGACGTTTGTTCATAGATCTGTTTGGATCTAGGATTTTTTTAGTTGGTTTTTGTTTGTTTTGTTGTCTACATGATCTTCGGTGGTTGCCGGTGATGTTCTCAGATGCAGCGGTTTTGGCATTGGTTGACAAGACCTGCACCGAATCCCTCGGAATCTAGGACGAATCCCGTCATAAATCCGACATCTTACCGATGCCGGCCCACTTACTAAGAACCAAGACTTTTCTACCAAATTTTCGGCAGAGTCTACCCTGAAGATTTGATTTTTCCCAGAATTTTCAACATGTTAAAATCACTGTTTATATCCCAACTGGCAGCACACACAATGCAATACTCACAGTTTACAGAATAGGTTTCCAACCTCCAAATAAATAAAGGTAGAACCACAAGTAGTTATAAGGGCCTCGGGCCCGTTATACAATATAATCAAACCTAAAATCAATCGTTTACTTTGAAGTGGTTCTTAGACCTGTTAGAACCACATACACTATCTATTAAAATCCATTCAAGTGATAAATGAGAAATAAACAAGCATTTAATCTCACTCAAGTTTAAATCAAGCTTCAGGTGTACCAATATATTCAAAACCGAACCCAGCAGTAACAATGGATAGGATTCAAATCCAATAACCACATCAAAATTCATTCACATACTCATAATCGGTCAAACAGTTTAAATATAATTTATTTCGCGGCTGCACCTAGGTGAGACCCCAAGCTACCTATGTACCCCTTGGTAAAGGATCAAGCCACACGTAGTTCTAATCATCAATAATCACAAACCAGATAACATACAATTATTTTCAACAATATTAATAAGTAAATTCTAGAATTATCCTTTTCCCTTTACTTTAAATCATGTCATACCCATCATAATCCTTTTAAACATTAAACTTTCCCCGACATAGTATAAAAATCCATTTTTTTCCTCTCCCTATTACTTTACTACACGCCGGAAGGTCCAACGCCACGCGTAGAGTGTATGGATCTTTTACCACACGCCGGATAATCTAACGCCACGCTTGGTAAAGTAACCAGTGTCCTAACGAGCACACACCCTGGAACATTCAACGCCACGTGTGGCCCAACCAAATCATGTTCTATGCGCGCGGACTACTTTATCACACATCGGAAGATCCAACGCCACGTGTGATACTAACAACAAAATTATATATGCCCACACTCCGGAAGTTCCAACGCCACGTGTGGATACTATAACACTAAGTCTTACGCGAGCAGACAACTTTATTACACGTCGGAAGATTCAACGCCACGTGTGATACTAACAACAAAATCATATATGCCCACATGCCGAAATTTCCAACGTCACGTGTGGGTACTATAACACTAAGTCCTACGCGCGCAAACATCTTTACCACAGGCCGGAAGATGATAATGATAATGATAATGATAATGATAATAATATTATTAATATTAATATTAACAATAATATTAATAATATTAATAATAACAAAATATAGACCGAAAGTCTCGTGTCGCAAGATAAAAGCCGAGACCAAACCGAAAGCCCTTTTTCATAACCTCATATATATATATTATAAAACAAATATTCCATTTCTTAATTCGATTTTCCCAAATATTTACTCATAGTATTGAAAATAAGCTCGCAAGCATATATTCTAGAAATACCCCAAAAATAATTCAAATAATAATCAAAACTAGTTTACACTTAACTTCTATAAAATATTATATTCCATAATTAAAACAATATACTTTCGTAAATAACCCGATACCATTCAATCCATATACTTTAATAATAATCTTAATAATATTAATTAATGATAAATAAAAGCCTGTAGAGATCCCATATCCTTATTAACCCATATTAAATCAAATTTCAAATCAAAACTCATTATGCACGGAATTCCATAATTGGAAAACGAAATACAATTAAAACAAATATCCACTCACTTCTTAATATTCATAGCTGAGTCCCAAGACTCACTTTTATGTCCCAACGATCAAGTATCTCATACTCATTCCTTCCATAACTTCCATTAACCACTATTAACCCAAAAATTTCATGCGATAGTATAAAACAATTACAAAATCCCAACATAATCGATGTAACTCAAATAACATTCAAGACTCATTAATAAGGTCATTCTATTATTCCTCAAAAGGTGGAACTACCTCGGAAGACTCACGGTCAACCGAGGGTCAAACTGCCCAAACTTGGTCAATTGGGCCTGCGGGACCCACGACCTTTAATTTACAATCCGACAGTTCCTATGGGTTCAACATGGTTTAGAATACACGTCCTGCAAGTTTGGTTCTGATCGGACGGTCGGATTGCTCATGATCGCATGATCGGACGGTTATCGTAAAACGCAAACTTTAAGTTATTGAATCAAAATATCCGAGGCTCTGATTCACAATTCGCGAATTCCTACATGATTCTAGGAATGCCTAGATCAACATATATTGAAATGGAGTTGATCCAAAGATCCGAATATGTCAAACCCGGATAACGCCTAATATGCGATATTCGATCGACGATCAAACGATACTCAAATTCATATCCGAGCATTTTAGGACCAAGAGGGACTCCCAAACAGTGCCCACGCGCTGGCAGTGTGTGGGTGTCTTGAGAAATTTGCGTCGACGTAAATTTCTCAAAATTCTCAACACTACCTATACCAATAAGTTCAGTACACCTAAGGGATTAACTTTTACAACTGTGCCAACATCCAATTTGGTCGAAAGTGGCCGGAAAACCTATTCGAAAACTGGAAATTTTCTAGGTTTCTAATCAAGTTTCAAAAACCCAAAATTGATCCTCAAAACATACCAAAACAGCTAGAACACAACGAGAGGATAAAAATACATACCTGATTCGACGAAAACCGCCGCCGGAGTCGTCGGAAATGATGCCGGTAAATGGGCAAAACTGCCAGTCATCACCGTCGCCATTTCTCAAGGTTTCCGGTAGGAAAACGGGGTGGGTCTGGTAGAGGAGCTCAACACCGTTTGTTTGGGACCGGTGTCGTGACCCGAGGTGGTGGGACGCAACGATGGCTGGCCAAAAACTAGCCGACTATTTGAAAGAAAAGGGGAGGGCTGGGCTGCGCGCGGAGAGAGAGAGAGAGAGAGAGAGAGAGAGAGAGAGAGAGATTTTTCTAAGTTTTAAAAAAAAACCAATTTCAAAATAATAACTATTGTGCCACTACGTGTAGTTTGATCGTATTTTCTTCGTTACAAACCCGATTCGAGCCCACTACGTGTCTACGGACTCATCTCGGTATGATCTACGTAAAAATACCACTTTCTGCCCCAAAATCCTTTCGGATTAAAAAGTGACCTATTTCCCCTACCATGAGGGCAAAATTGTAAATTCATAATTAAATTAATTAAATAATTTTATTGGATAAATAAATTAGGGTCGGGGTGTTACACCGGTGGGGGTAGCTTTAGCTGCCAGGCTGGTGTGTTTGGAGTCTCTCTTCGGGAGAGTTTGCGTTTTTGTTTGGTTAGTCTTGCTTGTCTAGTTATTGTAATAACATCTTCAACTCTTTCGGGGTTGATGCATGTTTTTTGTTTCTATGTAGGAGAACATTGGGTTAGTAGTTCATGATACGCTTTTACCCCTCATTTTGATGGATAAATTGATAGAGTTGGACGGTAGGACCCAATTGGAACTATTTATCGAGTTAATGGATGCAATTGGCACGAAAAAAAGTTCACGGACCCAATTGCAACTGGGGGCCAAGTTCAAGGACGTCTACAGTGGGTTTCTTCTTCTTCTTATTTTTTTTTCAGTTTTTTTCTTCAGACTTGAAATGACGCTTTTACCGCTCATTTTGACAGATAAATTGACAGAGTTGGACAGTAGGACCCAATTGAAACTATTTATCGAGTTCATGGATGTAATTGGCACGAAAAAAAGTTCACGGACCCAATTGCAACTGGGGGCCAAATTCAAGGACGTCTACAGTAGATAACCTTATTTTATTTTTAAAAAAAATTATTACAACCCAATTGCTCACTCGCTTAGGCTGGATTCCACCTTTTTTTTTTTTTTTTCATTGAAGTAAGTTACACCCCAAAATTTCAAACATGAAAAAATTTACGAATAAACAATCACATTGAATTTGAAATTTCAACAAATTAGTAGATGTAGAAGCTCAGAACAGCATACAAATGAAATGATAAAATTAGTAGATTTGAAATTGCATTATTATAGCATATGTTTTGTAATAGATTATAAAGGTTTGGAAAATAAATGGAATTTGGGGGAGGGGAATATAAGTGGATATTTAGTGATATTATTTCCTAAAAAGGACGAGAATAAACCATGTCGTCCACTCATATTATAACATGTGTACAAGATGTACGACGTGGCCATACTACAATAGTATTCTATAATTTCTCTTCAATCGGATCGAGAACATGGTAACCTTAAAATTAAGGAAATCAAAACCAAAAGTGATTTATTCAATAAAAGAAAGAGGACACATGGACGAAAAAAAAGGATGAAAGAAGGACGCCACATGCAGTCAGATAATGGGATTTTTGTATAAATGTCACCTGAACTTATACCTCAGTTTTAATTTGTCACCTGAAAGAAAAATTTAAGAGAAATGTCACCTTAATTTTTCAAAATTCATGATTTGTCATCTGACCTTAACATCATCCAATTTTCCATCCATTTTAAAGGGTATTTCAGTCTTTCCATTTTCAAGAGTATTTTAAAAATGAAAAAAATCATTATATAAAAAATTGTATTTAAAAAAAAATTCACCTTCCTCCATCCCAAGTGCACCACCGACGGCTCCGACCAACCCCACCCACCTTGAAATTCATTCTCCATTCCCTCTTCACATCTCCTTCCTCCATTCCTCCTTCCCTTTTCCCCTTCCTCCTTCTTTCTCTACCATGGAACACCTACCCTCCACACACAAATTCCCTTAGCCCACCCAAACCGAGTCCACCTTTTTCTTCTTATTTTTTATTTTTAGTATAGAGAGAGAGGGTCCTGTGTGATGTGTTTTGGGGGCCGGTGGGGTTGGTGTGGGGGAGAAAGGGAGAGAGAGGTCTCTTGTTTCTCTCTTTTTTTCCTTAAAATTGAAAAGACTACATGTTCGGTTCATTTTTACACATGATTTTTCATGTTATTCTCCCACTATTTTGAGTTAGTTCTTGACATTTTAGAGCTTTTTACTTCCTTTTTGTGTTTCCTTAGATTTTACCTTGGTTGGAATGAAAATGAGCTAAAAGTGCTTTATTTGTTATAAATTCTGTTTTGGTTCATTTTCGTAGGTCAACTTCTTGGCCTGGGATCAGCATGTTCCGGTCCTTGGATGAGGTGACGATCTTCATAAGACTTGTTCCAATGGATGTTAACTACAACATATCCAAATTTGAGCTCCATTGGGCAAGTGTAGCCTATCCAACTGATCGGACAATTGATGCTGGCTCTGGATGTTTGTCTTGGCCAGTTTTCACCTCCACTTAGTGTGATCTTACTTCTACTTGTTACCATGCCATTTGGTAACAATAATTTACTTTAGTTAAGTGGAATTTTCTGAGAGTATATTTGTGAGAACAAAACTTCATCATGAGAGGAGACAAGAAAACAAAGGCAAAAGTGTGCCATGATGAAAGGAGGAGAGAGAGGAGCATAGAGAGGAATCAATTGACTTTGGGCAGATTGGAAGGGCAGCAGCTAAGCAACGTATCATTCATTCAGTTTTTATTCCAATTTGCAGAGACTTTCTGAAAAGCTTGGGGCTAGAGAGCTAGAGGAGGAAGACAAAGTCATCCAAGCAAGAAGTGGAAGAGATTTCCACCATTGAAGACCTTGAGCTTCCACCTTCACAAAAGCTGTAACTTCTTTCTAGTTTTAATTTGAATTTGTGTTTGAAGTAAGTATGTGTAACTAAACTCCATAGCTAGGGCTTAGGTTGAAGCCCTAAACATGATTACCTTATTGTTTTGATGCTTGAGTGTATGAATTTCTGAATATTGTTGATGAATTCCAATTCACCAAATTAATCTATCCTTGATGTGTGTTTTTCCTTGGTTGGCCATCTTTGAAAGCATGCTTCTTGAGATTGTTGGGATTATGTGTATATTCATGTTTTCCTAAGCAATAGATGGATGGAGTAAGAACCATCCATGTGAATTGGTTTCTTGAATACCTAATGTAAACACCATGCTATTAGGATTCTTGTGATGTTCATATTCTCTTTGAACTTAATGGGTTTTCCTTGTAATTGAATCGAAGTACGAACCATACCTAGGTTCGGTTATGAGGAGGGCACAAGTATTGTAGCACGAACCATGCACTTTACGTATATTAGAGAGAATCAATGCGTCTTGAGCCACGACCCATGGTCTTGATTGCGAACATCTTCATCAACACGTTTAGAGTTCACTACTTGAGTATTCATGAACATAGGTAGAATTGTTTAGGGTGGATTCCGAAACCCTAGTGTTTGTTACATTTTCATTTCACATTTTGATAATTCATCTCTGCCATTCTCATTTAGTTTTGAAGTCCATTTACATTCATACACTAGAAATAGGTCACTTGAACCAAACCAAAACCCCCCCCCCCAATGTGTGTGTGAGTTGCGTGCTTGACACGTTTTGTGTCTTTGTCACTGAATTTTGTTTGTTTCTGTAATTGTTTTGGACTTTTGGTCCGCGTTGTGTTCTTGCATTTTCTGTGCTGAATCCAACCGTATAAATAACATGAATTTTGGATAAACGGTTGGAAAGTTATAGGTCAAAAACTGGACAGAGGTCGGAATTGAAAAAAACAGAATTTCGATTCTGTGCAAAAACGACCGGTCGCACATCAAAAACGACCGGTCTCTTGTAACTAACGACCGGTCGTCTTCCTCTAACGACCGGTCGCTCTTCACAATTTTTTCAATTTTCGATTCTGGAAAAAAACGACCGGTCGTCACTGTTCACACGACCGGTCTCTAGTCACTGTTCACGACACTATTCACTGTTCATTTTCACTGTTCACAGGTGATAAAATGGTGATAGAAAATGCTGTTTGTGTTTTTCTTTAGTTTTCTTGTGTTGTTTCATTTCTTTTACACTTCTTTGCTCATTTTTAGTTTCCTTTTTGCATTTGTGCATTTGTGGTGTGTCAATTAAGTGTTATTTACATACTCATTTAGAACTTATAGGAAACCGACAAGTTCTTCGTGGATCGACCCCGTACTTACATAATCTATACTTCAATAGATTCGTGCACTTGCGGGTATTTTTAATTGGTTGTTTGCACATTAATTTGTGTCCTCTTAGGAATGCAACAATTTTTGGCGCCGTTGCCGGGGAACTGGCACGGTTGCTTATTTGTTTTCTTTGAGTATGTTTAGAGTACTTAATTTTATTTTTGTTTATTGATTGTTGTTTCATTTTATCTTGATTTGTTTTTGTTTCTTTTTCTTGCAGGAACACTCAGCTTATGTCCCTCTCAAATTTGGATATTTCATTAGATTGCACAATAGAAGATATCCAAGCTCAAGCTTTGAGAGAAAGGAACATCCGACTAGCTGTGTCTACTCCATTGCCTATTTCATTCTCACCGTTTTCATCATCACCAAGCTCACCAATAGTCGAGTCACCTCCATCTTCACCAATGGCAGCAGCAGCTGGAAATGCGGAACTTACTATGCAAGAATACTCTTCACCTCCAACAACTGGACAACCATCTTGCATAGTATATCCCGCAACAACTTTGGAGAACTTTGAGTTGAAACCGGGCATGATACACGTATTGCCTAAGTTCCTTGGAAATCCCGGAGAAAACCCCAATGCACATATCCTAGACTTTGAGGAAGTGTGTTCCACAATAAAGATCACAGGGATGAATAATGAAGAGATAAGATTGAGGCTTTCTCATTTAGTTTGAAGGATACAGCAAAGGAATGGCTTCATTATCTACCTCCAAATTCCATCACAACGTGGACGGACCTTGCTACAAAGTTCTTGCAACATTTTTTCCCAGCACAAAGGACAAATGAACTCCGAAGTCAAATTACAGGAATTTTGCAAAGGCAGGGAGAAAGCTTCCAGGATTATTGGGACCGTTTCAAGAAACTTTTGATCACTTGTCCGCATCATAACGTACAACCTTGGCTCCTAATGGAACACTTCTATGAAGGACTTTTTGAAGCGGATCAAAATATTGTGAATGCAGCTGCAGGAGGAACTATAATGACCAAGACTTCAACACAAGTGCGAGCCATATTTGATCTTGTTGCTGCAAATGCTCGCCAATATAACTCAAGGCAAAAACCAGTCCGAAAAGGGGAATCCTATGATGTAAGTACCCTTTCTAGCATGGAAGCTCAGATAGCAAACCTAACCAACATGGTGAAGAAATTGGCACCGGGATCATCCAAGGTTTGTGCATTTTGCTCCACAATTGGTCATGACACTGAAGATTGCCCCTTGGCAATGGAGGAAGCAAATGCAGTGGGTTCATTTCAGAGAAATCAGTGGCCTAAGAATGATCCTTTCTCACAAACATACAATCCGGGGTGGAGAAATCATCCAAATTTCAGGTGGAGTGACAATTCGAATGTTCAACAAGGGCCAACTCAACCACCTCAAGGCCAACAACATACTCGGCCACCTCATGGTCAAATGCACTATTTCAATCCACAACCCCCAAACCAGTCTAGTTCAAGTCAATCTCACCCACCATCCACAGGAAAATCCTTGGAAGAATTGGTTGCTTCAATGGCTAGAAACACAGATAGTTTCATCACTGAGACAAAAGGCTACATGCAGAGGAATGACGCCCACATGCAGAAAACAGATAAGGCCATTGCCAATCTAGAAAATCAAGTGGGGCAAATTGCTACAGCTTTGAGTCAAAGGGAATCTGGTATGATGCCTAGCCAACCAGTAGTCAATCCAACTGGGCGTGAGCATGTTCAAGCAGTTACCTTGAGAACTGGTAAGGTAATTGGTGAAATTGATGGTTCTAAAAATTTGATTCACAATGTTGATGACATGCAGGTTGAGGAAGTGATTATGCCTAATGAAAAGGATGAAATCAACAAAGAGAAAGATGAACATGCAGCTTCTTCATCCGAATGGATCCCAAAGCATGAACTTGCAAGAAGGGCAAGAAAGGAGAAGGTAAGTCGTGAACCTACTGATGAAGATATCTTACGTGCTCCTTTCCTCACAGGCTTATGAGTTCCAAAAAAATCCAACATGCAAAGGACATATTGGAAACCTTCAGAAAAGTGCAAGTCAACATTCCTCTCTTGGATGCAATCAAGCAAATTCCGAGTTATGCAAAGTTCTTGAAGGACCTTTGTACCAACAAGAGGAGATTCCAAGATCATGAACGGTTGCACTAACGGAAGAAGCTTCTGCTGTTTTGCAAAGGAAGCTCCCTCCCAAATTAAAAGATCCAGGAAGTTTTACAATTCCTTGCACTATTGGTGATAAATTTTTTGAAAAAGCTTTACTTGATTTAGGTGCTTCAATTAATCTAATGCCTTATTCTGTTTTTGAAGCCCTTAACTTAGGTGATCTTAAACCAACTTCTGTCAGCATTCAATTGGCGGACCGATCAGTGAGATATCCAAGAGGAATCTTGGAAGATGTACTTGTGAAAGTAAATGATCTCATTTTACCCGCTGACTTTTTGGTGCTAGAAATGGAAGAAGCTCCTATTCCGGGTGCGGATCTTCCATTGATTCTTGGCCGCCCTTCATGGCCACTGCAGATACTAGGATCAGTGTTCGACAAGGAATATTGACAATGACAGTTCAAGGGGAAACGACATTGTTCAATGTATTTGATGCTTTCAAAACTCCCTAGTGATGAACATGAATGTTTTCGTATTGATACATTGTGTCAAATTGTGCAAATACCTTCGATAGTACTCATGGTACAGATTCATTAGAAAAGGTGTTGACACAAAATCCTCAAGTTGCTGAAATTGATGACGATGAATTACTTGAGGCTGTGCATTCCTTGATGTATGTCCAGCCATGCCACGTAAGTACAACCCCTAATTTTATACCTTTGCCAGTCAATACTGAAAAGCTTGTTCCTTCTCTTGACAGGGCACCTGAGTTAGAGCTCAAACCATTGCATCCCACTTGAAGTATGTTATTTAGGTGAAACAGAGACATTGCCGCGATTATAGCTAGCAATCTCAATGTGGAAAATGAAGAGAAGTTGATGCAAGTGTTAATAGAACACAAGGAGCAATTGGTGGAGTATTGCGGACATCAAGGGAATAAGCCCAACAAGATGCATGCACAGAATTTTATTGGAAAATGATTCCAAGCCCACAAAGGATGCTCAACGCAGGTTAAATCCAATCATGACAGAGGTAGTCCGAAAGAAATTCTGAAGCTATTGGATGTGGGTATAATTTATCCTATTTCCGATAGCAAGTGGGTAAGCCCGGTCCAAGTGGTTCCTAAAAGTCAGGAATAACTGTTGTAAGAAATGAGGAAAATGAACTCATTCCTTCTCGTGTCAAAACGGGATGGCGTGTTTGCATTGATTATAGAAAATTAAATACCGCCACCCGTAAAGATCATTTTCCATTACCATTTATTGACCAAAATGCTTGAACGTCTTGCAGGTCACAGTTACTACTACTGCTTCTTGGATGGCTATTCAGGATACAACCAAATTGCCATCGCTCCTGAAGACCAACACAAGACGACATTCACATGTCCTTATGGTACCTTCGCCTACCGGCGTATGCCATTTGGATTGTGTAATGCTCCGGCCACCTTCCAACGATGCATGATGAGTATTTTCTCCGATATGGTAGAAAAATTTATTGAAGTATTCATGGATGATTTTAGTGTGTTTGGTCATTCATTTGATTCATGCCTTAACAACTTGTCTTTAGTTTTGCAAAGATGCCGGGAATGCAACTTAATTCTCAATTGGGAAAAGTGTCATTTCATGGTACAACAGGGAATTGTTTTAGGTCATGTGATTTCCGTCAAGGCATTGAGGTTGACAAAGCCAAAATAGACGTGATAAGCGGTTTGCCACCTCCCACATCAGTGAAAGAGATCCGATCCTTCTTAGGACATGCCGGGTTCTATAGAAGATTCATAAAAGATTTTCTAAGATCTCTCGACCATTGTGTAGCTTGCTTGCCAAATATGCAAATTTTGATTTTAATGATGAATGTTTGGCAGCTTTTCAAAGGCTCAAACTCTTCTCACAACTGCACCTATCATTATGCCTCCAAATTGGAATTTACCTTTTGAATTAATGTGTGAGCATCTGATTTTGCAGTTGGAGCTGTATTGGGACAAAGAGTTGAGAAGAGATTGCATGCCATATATTATGCAAGCCGTACCCTCAATGATGCTCAGTTGAACTATTCAACTACTGAGAAAGAGCTTTTAGCTGTAATTTTTGCTTTAGAGAAATTTCGTTCGTATTTGATAGGCTCTAAAGTAATTGTTTTTACTGATCATGCAGCTTTGAAATATCTCTTGGCAAAGAAGGATGCAAAACCAAGATTGATACGATGGGTTTTGTTGCTCAAGAGTTTGATATAGAAATCAGAGATAAGAAGGGATTGGAGAATGTGGTAGCTGACCACCTTAGCCGATTGATCACTAACTCCAATACCGAAGAAGACACTCTTCTCTTCGTGAATCCTTTCCCTGATGAACAACTTTTGCATTGCAAGTTTCTGACCCATGGTATGCTGACATTATCAATTTTCTTGCTACAGGAATATACCAAGGGACTTGTCAAGAGGTCAAAAGGACAAATTACTGAAAACCACCAAGTCCTATGTGTGGGATGACCCATATTTGTGGAAGTATTGCTCGGACTCCGTGATTAGGCGATGTGTTCCCGAGACCGAATTTCAGTCCATACTCACATTCTGTCACTCGAACGCATGTGGTGGCCACTTTGGAGCCAAGAAGACAGCGTTAAAAGTTTTGCAAAGTGGTTTCTATTGGCCAAGCTTGTTCAAGGATGCCTCACAATTCTGTCTATCTTGTGATAGGTGTCAACGGATGGGTAACATTTCATCCCGAAATCAAATGCCTTTAAATCCAATTCTAATTGTTGAAATATTTGATGTATGGGGAATAGATTTCATGGGACCATTTCCTTCATCTTTGGAAATCTATTTATTCTACTTGCGGTGATTATGTTTCAAAATGGGTGAAGCAATTCCACCCAAGACTAATGATTCGAAAGTTGTTTCTTAGCTTTCTTCGAGCCAATATCTTTTGTAGGTTTGGAACACCGAGGGCCATCATTAGTGATGGAGGATCCCATTTTTGCAACCGATCATTTGAGACCCTACTCAAGAGTATGGCATAACTCACAAGGTGTCCACCCCGTATCACCCGCAAACTAGTGGACAGTGGGATTTCCAACAGAGAGGTGAAGCAGATATTAGAGAAGACTGTTGGTCCTACTCGAAAGGATTGGTCTATGCGCCTTGACGATGCTCTCTCTGGGCCTACCGAACTGCTTACAAAACTCCAATCGGTATGTCTCCATTTTCGCTTAATTTTTGGTAAACCTTGTCATCTACCTGTCGAGCTTGAACACAGGGCCCTTTGGGCAATCAAGAAGTACAACTTCGACATGAAGGAAGCAGGAGATATCAGAAGGTTACAACTGAGCGAACTGGATGAGCTTCGCAATGATGCTTATGAGAACGCAAGAATTTACAAAGAAAAAACCAAGGCGTTTCATGATAAGCACATCATTCGAAAGTCGTTTGAAGTAGGGCAAAAAGTTTTACTCTTTAACTCTAGGTTCAAACTCTTTCCAGGTAAGCTTCGTTCCCATTGGACTGGCCCATTTGTCGTTACTAATGTCTATCCTATGTGCATTGAAATCCGACCAATAGGCATGGGAAAAGAATTCAAAGTTAATGGGCATAGGTTGAAAATTTACCATGAAAATGTTTTGCATCAGGAACATGAAGTGCTCCACTTCATTGATGCACCTGCTGTGGTGCAAAATTGAGTTGGGAAGGTAAGTCCCTAATAAAATTAGTTTAAAAAAAATAAATAAATAATAATAATAATAAAAAATAATAAAAATAAAAAATAAAAAAAAAGGACGAACGACCGGTCGTACTTGCATAGCGACCGGTCGCGAGTTACTAAATTGAAAAATTGATTCTGTAAAATAACGACCGGTCTCTTTGGACTTGCGACCGGTCGCTCTTTGTTTTTTATTAAATTCGTTTCTGTAAGATAACGACCGGTCGCCATCACTAGCGACCGGTCTCTCTTCGCGAATTCTGTTTAATTTCGTTTCTGTAAAAAAACGACCGGTCGCCCTTCACTAGAGACCGGTCGCTCCGTTTTTTTAAACCGTCTTCTCTTCTTTCTCTCTTCTCTCTCCTCACTTTCTTCTTATTTCTTCCCAGCAACAACCCCCCTTCGACTCCTCTCTTCTCCCTCCCTCTAACTCACTCCAACCCACCCTAATCTACCTCAAATCACACTTTTCTCACTTGTTTTTTTTCGAGTAGAAATCCGTTTTTGGATCTATTCCTTGAAATTTCAAGTGTTTTCTTCAATTTTGGAGGATTTTCAGTTAGGGTTACTATTCACCCAAGGTAATTTTCGTTTTTCTTTGGTGTTTTCTCTTGATTTTCTTACTCTAATTGCTTCTCTTCTGTTTATTATTGTTTCTAACTTGTTTTTCTTTGTTTTTGTTGTGATTGTGGTTTATGGTTGTGTCAATTGGGTATGTTTTCTCTATCTCTATTCCTCAATTTTGATCATTGTTGTTAATTTTGATGCTTATGATTGAATGTGTGGCATTGTGGTTAATTTTGGTATGCTTGTGGCATTTTGCATGTTGGGAATTGTGGCATCAATTTTGTTGTTGTCTTGCTTTGTGCATTTTGGGTTATTTTCCTTAGATGTCTAGAGCTAGAAAAGGTACCAGAGGGGGTGCATCTTCTTCAGGAAGTTGCACCTCAACCGGAAGAGGCAATGCTCACTGCCACTGGGTTACTGAACGTAACCTAGACCTTAGTCCCTCCATCCAAACCGCTGCGCTTATTCAAGTCCAGCACCTTCTTAGGGACCGACACCTCTTACCTTTAGCTCGTCTCTATGGTAAATACAATGAGTCTGTTGTGCGAGAATTTTATGCTTGCTTTCCCTAGGGAGGGAGTTTGAGCTAATGCACATGTGCCCATTAAGGTTCGGGGCAAAAATTTTAGCTATCCCCCTCCATTATCTCTGAGGTTCTTCACTTACCTAGGCAGGACCCTGATGCGTGGAAACACTCTCTGCTTGGGCATTTTGACATGCAAAGCGCAGCTGAAACAATTTTTTATGCTGACCCTGCTGCCTTTGCATCTCAAGCCAAAAAGACTGTCCTCATTCAGGGTAAATTGACCCCCTACTTTGCCATCTTGTGGAGCTTTGTGCGCCACAACATCTACCCTTCCGGCCAACGGTCGGAAATTCCCACAATGGGGGGCAGGATCCTGAAAGCTTTGCATGAGGGATATTTTTCCCTACCTATTTGTGACATTATTTTTAGCGCTTGAAGGCTTGTGCACGTAAAAAGAGCATAATCTATTATCCTTGCCTTGTTAGCATGTTATGTGAACGCTCAGGGGTTCGGGCTCGCCCTACTGATATATTTGTTGAGCCCATGGGTCCCATTTCGGACACTTCTGTGTCCAAGAGCATTTCTCAGAGACGCCATGCACCTGCACCTGCTCCGGTGCCGCCCCATATGCCACCCCCACCGCCACACAGGCCGGCCTCATCACAGCCATTTCCACCTGCTCCCAGTGTCGACACTTCTGCTTGGGAGCCCCCTCTCCAAGCCATTTGGGACCTGCAAATGATGCAATACCAGCAGATGCAGCTCCAACACCAGCAGATGCAGCACATGAGCACCTCCATTGACGCCATGTGGACTCACCTCCGGATGCCTGGTCCACCTGGGACCGCTGCACATGATGATGTTGTGATGATGATGATGATGATGATGATGATGATGATGATGATGTTCCGTAGTACTTTGAGTATTGTACCCTTTTGAGCTTTTCGTTTATTTTGTTTTTGGATTTTATTTTTACAACGGTTGTTAGTTTGTTTATTTCAATTTCTTTTGTTAGTTCAATTTCCTTTTGTTTACTTTTCCTTTTATTTTGAGATTAACCTTCCCAATTTTCTATATGACATTGTTTCATCTTAAATCTCCATCGTTTATAAATAGTGTTTCATATAAGTTTGGGAAGTGTTTTCAATTCATTAATGCATACTCAGGACTTTGGCTCAAATGCTTATTTCATTCCATAACATGTGATTCCAAACACAATTCAAAAAAAAAAAAAAAAAAAAAAAAAAAAAAAAAACCATACATTAATTTCTGAATCACATGTTTCTTTTGCAATTTGAGCTAGCTGAGGCTTCTGCTAATTGCCTCTGTCTATTCTTGCTTGTAGAACCTGCAACAGCTCTACATGATCTTCATTCCTTTTTTGCAGCATCTCTACAATGTGGTTGGCACTGTAGAGCCGCTTCTGCAGGTCCGCCACCTGAGCTTTCAGAGCAGCCACCTCCTCGCTCAGTGCTCCGCACTCTCGTGTTCTCGCCAGTAGGCGCATGCCCAAATTGGTAGCCGAGACCGCATTGAGCACTGTCAGATTGTGAGACTCATCCACTGCCATCGAGTCAGACCTCTGCGCCACATGCAGATGATCCGCCACTGTAAGTCTGCTGACAGTCATGCCTTCCGGCAGTACTGCCCTACACCGCACGGTCTCAGAGAAATTCGAGGCCGAGCCATGATGGTATGAGGAGTTTCGGAAGACAGGGGGTAGAGGAGCCCTTATCTGGGCATTTGGTGGGGCGAGTGTTAACTCAAGGTTAAGATCATCGACAAGCATATCTGAGGATGCCATTGATTTTTTTGTCTGGACTTTTTATGGTTTTCTTGAGTTTGCAGGTTGAAATGCAGGGTACCTCTCCTTGCAACCGAGAGGTGATTTAAATAGACATATGCTCATAGGGGAGCCGACACCATTTGCATTTACTGAGCAATTTGCGGTTGCGTACAGTTAAACAGGGAAGCATTTCCACTTTCACTTTACTTTCTTTTCCTCCCTGTTTTCTGGTGCATTATGTTTTGAGTTCTTTTTAGTTTGTCGTCTTTATTTTCTTTCAGTTGGGGAAGTGTGCTTTGTTTCTTTTTAGTTTGTCGTCTTTGTTTTATTTAAGTTTGGGAAGTGCGTTTTGTTTTTCTTCTTTGTCTTTTGCAATTTTCTTTTTTTATTTCTGAAAAAAAAAAAAAAAAAAAAAACACACAAATACACGGAAAGAGCAAAGACAAACAGGCACACTATTCGTACATTAGAATTCACTTTTTCCCAGTGCTCGGTGTCTCGACCATAGGACCCTTGAGTTTGGCCCTATGGCTATCCTCTTCCGGGGCTTCACGCACAGCCTCTTGGGGCTCATCACTCGAGCTCCCAAAGAGCGCACTCTTAGCTTGAGCGTAATCGCTTTCGCGATCTGTTTTCTTGCGTTTACCCGGTCGGTCTAGGTCCTCCAGCTGTTTCTCATGTCCTGCGCGTAAACACTTACCATCCTTGAGAGATTTTTGTTCTCTTCCCGCAGCGCTTCCAGCTGGTGTCGATTCACCTCCACTATCCTTGCCCTTTCCCTTTTTAAACTTTTAATAATACTCTGGCACTCTTCCACCATACTGCGTTCTGCCGCCAACTGACCTCTTAGCACCTCCGCCTCATGGACTTCGCAATTAGGCGATGACCCATACTTGCGACTATTGCCGTGCTTTGCACGCTTAGTGCCAGACCATCGCTCACGACCCGGTTATCATCCCTTGCTCCCAGCACCCGTATATCCTTGGAGTCACTAGATTTCTAGCAACTCCAAGGGCAACATCGTTGTCCAGCAGTATCGAGTCATTCACTGTCACGTGCCCCCGTGCGGAGGCAAAGTAGGGCATCCATATTGGTGCCGCTACTTGGCCCCGAGTCTGAGTCGGTGGAGCCAGGTTGAGATCCAACGAGAATGGGTAGAAAGAGGCCATTTGTTTTCTTACTTTGATTTCTCACTTTCTTTTCTCTTTGGTGTGTTTCTGAGTTTTGTGTGTTTTTCCCCAACTCTTTCTCTTCTTTTATAGAGTTAGTTTCTACGTAACCCTAGCCACTGCGCTTCTGGTTTGGCGCGGCCCTTGCAGCCTATCCCCCTCTGTCGCCTCACCTGTCCCCCAACCCCTTTAATTGCTTTTCCGCCTTTCAGCGCTTTCAAGAAACAAAAGTCGTCACATTTTCCTATGAAGCCAATAATTCTGGCTTGGGAATGTGAGAGGGACCTCTGCACGAGACACGTCCCTCCCCTTGTTGCCCGTGACTCACAAGAGCCGAGACATCAGGGCCCACTTTTTCTATTTTCTGAGTTCTCGCTCTTTGTGCTTCTGACTTGGTTTCTTTGGCTTATCTACTTTCTTTTGGGTTGGGCTTTCTTTTGGTTTGGGCGTCCATTGGGTTGGATTTCTGCGTGCGTAGGACTATTGTTAGGGCTTACTGTTTTATTTGTTTCTGTTTGGTTTTGTTTTTGTTTTGTTTTGCAACCGTCTTGTAGTTTTAATTCTTGTTTGTTTGTTTGTTTTTTTTTTTTTAATTTTATTTTATTTTATCAATGCTTTTATCCCTTTATTTCTTGTTATAACATTGTTGATGCCTAAATTCTTCAACATTGAGGACAATGTTTATTTCTAAGTTTGGGAAGGGATAGCAAGTCTTTTCGTTTCACTTGATTCCTTGCTTTATTTTGTTCTGTTTTCTTTTCAGTTTTGAGTCTTTTTGTTTCAAGTCACTTTCCGGACATATATGATGAGATTGTGATGAATGTTTGCATGACTTGATTGAAAATGCA
>BJCG01001667.1:0-60426 GCA_005406145.1 Prunus yedoensis | reverse complement strand
TAATTTGTGTCTAAAGGGACGAAGGGGGGGGATGGTGGTCGTTTCAAGCCTCTAAGTCGAAAAGGTGCTCAAAGTCATTGTTTCCATGCGCTCTGCCCTTTTCTTTTTATAAAACTGTGATTCTATAGATGAGACTGCTGCTACTGTGAGTTTGTACTTGTAAGGCATCATCCAAGTACTGTTTGACGAATGTTTCTTTTGTATGGTTTTTAATTTTTTTTCAAAGGGAAGAAGGGGGTGGGATGGTGGTTGTTTCAAGCCTTTAAGTTGAAAAGGTGCTCAAAGTCATTGTTTCCATGCGCTCTGCTCCTTTCTTTTTTAAACTGTGATTCTATAGACGAGGCCGCTGCTACTGCGAGAGTTTACGTGTAAGGCATCATCCAAGTACTGTTTGATGAACTCCTAGGTCGAATATTCAGGGAATTGGATTCCATCTTACTCAGCTTTTTTTCTGACTGGTGCAAATGAAGAATCTCATCCATATAAAAGAACTAGTGTAAAGATGCCTCTCTTCCCCCCACGGAAGAAGTTTACATTATTAACATATTGAATAGATTTAATATTTAAATTGAAACTTAATATGATTTTGAACAGAATTTCACATTAGATATCAGGTGGGAGGCTATCTATTTTGTTTTTCCCCAAGTAATGTTATAATTCCGAAGAAAAGTTCAGTCAACTAAAAGAGATGGAGAAACAGGTAAGTTATTAGCATTAGACTTAAATGATGATGATCAGCAGCCAATGATAGAATCATTTGGAGCAATAAAATTTTCTGGTACCCGAACGTGTGGGCACCAGAGCACTCCAATTGGAGTTGGACCTTGCTATGTACTTTGTGGTTGAATTTCAATGTTTTGATTATTTTTTTGGGGTTGCTATGTTTCTGTTGTTCGTATCACTTCAATAGTAGAATCTTTTACTTAGGGATTTCCTTACTATCAGAATTTTGCTGCTGATGTCCATTAAATGTTTAGCATTCATATATTTGACAGATTCGATTACGTAATTCTGATCTTTGTATTGTAGCTAAAATTGATGATTCTGAACGGCTTCGCCCAGAAGAATTAAATCAGCAAAACATAGAGGCTTTAGTTGCTGAAAACAATCTGGTATGAGCCGTCGTCTTCCTCCTTTCCTTTTCACTGCATGTATTCCCGTGTATCATGCCATCTTGTACATCTCACCCAGTGGAACAATAGACTGTTTATATACATAATAGAGTTTGTTAGTTTCTTGCAAATAAACAGTTCCACAAGTTGCTCAGAAACATACACTTTAACTGTGAGATCCCACATCGACCAACGGAGAGGGGGGTGATGTGCCTTATATGTGCACACCCGCATCCATCTAGCACGAGGCCTTTTGGGAGCTCACTGGCTTCGGAGTCGTAGGAACTCCGAAGTTAAGCGAGTTGGGGGCTAGAGCAATCCCAGGATGGGTGACCCACTGGGAAGTTGGTCGTGAGCTCCCAGAAACAAAACCGTAAGGGCCAGAGAGGGGGGGCCCAAAGCGGACAATATCGTGCTACGGCGGAGCCGATCCGGGATGTGACATTAACTGACTTCTGGCAAACATTTTCAGTGAAAAACAGAATGTGATTTGCAAATAGCAACCACCAAATTCTAAGGCATTGTTGCAAGTTTCATAAGCATGGCTCCTTTCTCTTTTTTGCTTGCATAAGCAAGGATTTAGTAATTCCCAAATATGATTTCCGTTTTGGATTACTGGGAATATGGAAGTCATGTAACAAATATTGAAAATGATAATGGAATTACTTATAGCATGTACATTTTATTTTAAGGTTAAAAGTTAAAACCCTCATGGTGATATTTAATCATGCAGAAAATGGAGATCCTTCCTGTCAATGATTTGGATGTTGCATTACATAATTTTGTTAGTAAGGATGACAAGATGGCTTTCTATTCTTGCCTGAAATACAATCTTGAAGAAACTCGAGTAAGTACATTTTAAACCTAGTTTGTGTAGATCGAGTGATCTTTTCCTTTTGTTTTCAAATGATTACTTCCTGCTATGTTTAAAATGTCGTATATTTATTTTCTTTTGGATTTTGCTAATGATAATTCACTTTTATAATTCTACAGAACAAAATTTCTAAGGATCCAGACACTGTGACATTTAAAGAGCAAGATTTGGTCCTTAAAGTTGGAGAGTGCTTGCAGGCAAGAATAACTACTTTTTATATATTTTTATCATCAAGTTAGTGGTAAAGTAATACCTGTTCTAGTCAGAGTTTCATGGACAATTATGTTGGGTCCTTAGGGATTGTCATTGGGGTTGAAATGAGGCAGTTAGTTCCAAAATGCGTAGTCTCTTGAGACCTCTTACACTAACGTCATTTAGGTCTATGGCTTTAGTTGTTAGATGTGGGAAAAACATATATACGTGATTCAAAAGGTTGGGAATTTATTGGTAATAAAAGGAACTATTTTCAATATAAAAGAAAATAAACATAAAAGTCTGGGACAAACAATACATTCTTCTCTCAACCTGTTGTGGCCTAAGCATCACAAGGGCAATTAAGGAGGGGTTACTTCCAATTGACATTGACCATAATTTATATTATATCATTTACATGTGCAGGAACGTGTCAAGGAAAGGTCTGCACACTCTAAGAATAATTCTCCATTCACCTCAACTGCTCCATCTTGGGAGGTAATTCTGATTTTAGTCTGCTTCTGTGAATCACATCAGTTATCCCATGTGGCTTCCATTTTAGAATCTTTCGGGTTCATACATGTGCCGAATATCTACATTTTAAGCTTCTGTTCTTCATGTAGGATTTCAGAAGTACAAGTGCTGCAGGAACTGCAAGTGCAGTTTCCTTCAGTGATGATGAAGATACAACACAGATGACGGGCTTAAAATCCACTTCCAGAGGCCGCAAGGGCCCATCCAAGCCGTCTTCTTCAGAAGTTGGCAAAGGTAAAACTTCTACAAGAGGAAGGGGAAGGGGTAGGGGTAGGGGTAGGGCCTCCAGTAACTTGAAGCAGACAACTCTCGATGCATCTCTTGGATTCCGGCAGTCTCAGAGGTTTTTTTTGACCCAAGTTTGAGGAAATGTTTAATCAATTGAGAGGCCCCTTCATTTTAAAATGTAAATTATAAATAAAATTCAGAGTTATTTACACTAACACCCCCTGAGGTTTTTCGTGTTTTCACATACTCCCTGAGGTCCTAGAAATTACACAAACACCCCCTTAGGTTTCAAAATGGTTTCACATAAGTCCATAAATTCAAAAAAACCTAAAAATTGATGTAAAAGGACTTCTGCAAATACTAAAATATCCTTCATGGTATTAGAATATTAATTCCTACTCATTATTACAATAAAAATAAAAATAAAGAAAAAAAATCCTAAAAATCAGATGCCTTGTACACATCCCACACCAAGAAAAAAATGCTTCATCACCTCCAGATCTGCTAAATCTCTAAGAAGATACAGAGATAAATGAGATGGAGGCGTCCTCTTTTATTTTTATAATAAAATTAAAAAATATTCTAATACCATGAAGGGTATTTAGTATTTGCAGAAGTCCTTTTACATCCATTTTTAGGTGTTTTTTGTTTTAAAATTTTTTTACAATTTTTTAATTTAAGGAGTTATGTGAAACCATTTTTGAAACCTGAGGGGGTGTTTATGTAATTTATAGGACCTCAGGGTGTTATGTGAAAATACAAAAAACCTCAGGGGGTGTTAGTGTAAATAACTCACAAAATTCATTAGCTTTATAGGTGTAAGCAAGAAACATATGTAGGAACAAATTAGCAGTAAAATCTGATCCTCCCACCTTTCTCTGTCTTGTCTCTGTCTCTTTCTGCGTGTGTGAGTTGTGGTATGTGTAATTATTCTCACTGGTTTTCAACATTAATGTCTAGCACAAAAAGCAAGTAGAAAACAAAAAGCAGCAGTTGAGATGAAAAAGAACTAATATCAAATCCCGAGAACACACCTAATGCCCTCTTCTTACTAAGAAATCAACTCTGGTTGAAGACTTGAGTTAGAGGAGTATTCTAAGTAGTTAACTGCATGCAGTAGAAGTCTGCTAATATGTTGAGACATTCATGTTCCCACGTAGTCAAGTGTCTTACCTAATATAGTTACTGCAGATCTGCATCAGTTGCTGCAACTGCTGCTGTCCGAAGTATTGCCGATGATGGGGATGATGTGGATTCTCCATCAAGTGAAGAGTCGGGGAAATTTGGAAATGATGAGGTGGATAACAGTTCGGTATGGATGACCTTCCTGCTCAACTGGATTTTGCCATTAAATCAGTGGTAGCTAAAGAAAAGTTGAACATGCTGTTCTTTTCTATGTTATACTGCCAATTTACTGTGGAATAGCCTCTTTCATATGATGTTTTCCAAGTCCAGCAGCACCCTACCCCCTTTTGCCTTGAATCAGCCATTATATATTTTTGCACGTACATGTTCCATCAACAGAATCAATGTGGTTTATAATATTCTTTTGATAAGACAATGTTGTTTCTATTGTTGAAGGAAAATGATGAAAGTCTTAAGAGCAGAGGACGGAAAAGGGCTGCTCCAAGGGGGAGAGGTAGAGGCTCTACACAACCCTCTAAGCGTGGAAAGAAATCCGATAACTCTGCAATTAACCGAATGTTTATGAACAAAGATGATGAAGATGACGATGATGAGGATCTGACAAAGAGATTTAATAAACCTGTGCCTCGGGTTGTTCTTTCTTTCTTCTATTTATTTACCTGTATTGTTAAAAATCATTGTGAAATATACTACTGCCAGTTTGGGTAGTTCAGAACAATTCTAGTTTTTATTCTTGTGACATTTGTAACTGGTCCTGACTTTTTCCTTCTTCCTGTTTTGTAGGTCACAAGAAACTATGGCAATCTAAGAAGGTAAAAATCAGTTAAGCTAACCCGTTGCTATGACAAGGTAGGCCAACTTGGTGTCCTGGTCTCCACCTCATGTACCTCCATTCTGGTGCATAATGACTAGGGGTGGCATTTTATACCGAAAAACCGAAAAAACCGCAAAAACCAACCGATAATTTACCGCAATGAAACCGCAATCGCGGTAAACCGAACCGTATTTGCGGTATTTAGAACCGAACCGCATTTGCGGTTGCGGTTGCGGTATTTGATTTTCAAAACTTGCGGTTACCGCAAACCGCGAATATATTTTAAATAATATTGTCTATATTATATTGTATGTAAAATATATTTCATACAACATATTTCATACAAAATTTTCTACAACTTGTGCAAAAGAGGATGAGATTGATGATGAGGTTGCACAAATTGGTGATGATGTTGATGTCACATTTCAACTAGTGCAAAAGAGGATGAGATTGATGATGAGGTTGCATAAATAAGTAATTAGTTTATTTATGCTCATGTTATTTATGCTTCTTCTTATAATAAAATGTACTAAACTTATGTTGTTTTATTTGTAGATAGCATTGGTGCTCAAACAACATAACGGGGTTCTTCAAATCCACTCACCACCACTAACACTTGAGTTTGTAACATTGGTGCATTGCATTTTCCTTTTAGTTTGTAACTTTGAATTGGATTTTCTTTTGGGTTGTAACTTTAATTCATTTTGCATTGCATTTTTCTTTTGGTTTGTAACTTTAAAGAATTTGGAATTGGAATGCTTGAGAAGTTTAACTTTAATTGGAATGCTTGGAATTGAACTTTTATTTTCTTTAGGTTGTGAATGCTTGAGAAGTTGAGGAGATTGTGAATTTATATATGCTTGAGAAGTTGGATTTTTATGACACAAAAAGAACTTGCGGTTTTAAACCGCTAATTCACGGTAACCGACCGCTTTTTGCGGTTTACCGCAATGCGGTAAACCGCAAAACGCGGTCGGTTTGCGGTTTCAAAAATCACCATACCGCAAATAGTCGGTCGGTTTACGGTTTGGGCAAAAATTCGCGGTTACCGAACCGCAACCACCCATAATAATGACATACACAAAGTCATAGCAGCTAAATGGTACAGAGCTGGGACGAAGACAATCCTTTAATAGAAGCTTATGGTTGAAGTCTACGGTCAAGCACTTTGACCATGTTCCTAGCGGTGAGGTGCAGTTGTAGAATGTAATTTGATTGTTGGAAGAGTGGATGCCCACTTCTGTTGATCTTGTGACTGTACTAATTGGGTTTGAGTGATACATGATGTGAGGCAGCTTAAAATTTTTGGGGGGTATTGAGGTTACCATAATTTTTTTCAGCGGGTTTCCGAAATTAGCGTTCTTAAGTAAGTTCTGATGGAAATCGTTTAATTGCTAAATTTGTTTATCAGTCAATACTCTTTCAATAATACCCTTGTGGTTAGCGCCACTCCCAAAAACAAAAAAAAAAACAAAAAAAAATCACAACGGGAGCAAAAATATGGAACGCCTCAAAGCTGTGCACATAAGAAAACCAATAACGGCAATCAGAAGAAATTTCATAGAAATACTGAAGGATTCTCCCAGTGAGAAATTGTCTACAAAGTTTAATTCCACAAGAACCAAACCGTACAGCCAAAATCTTGAAAAATAAGTGGGGGCAAAACTTTGTTTCACTCTGTTTCCTCCAGTGTTAGAAATGATGTTAGGTTTAACAGTATACATACAGGTCCGTTAGGCGGCACTGGTCTGTCATCTGAAATGGGGCCTCTTGGGAACATCCTTCACGCTTACCAAAGGACTCTGACCACTGAATTTTTCCTGCTCAAAAGAAGTTTAACAACATAAGATTTTAAGTGAAAATTGTCAAATATATCAATATAGAGAAGATTAATTTGAGGAAGTGGAGAATGTAGAGAGAATTGGAGCTGAAACTTATTTTCTGATTCAACAACTTACTCTTTGTATTACTTACAATACATTTATAACTACAAGCCAAGAGGTAGACAAGGCATTCCTAAGACAAGGAAACAAAGTTTCCCTAAGACAAGAAAGTAAAGCTCCCTAAAACAAGGTAACCATAAAATAAGGACTAGGACTTTGTGTAGACAAGATAGAAAGGTAACCAACTAACTAATCTATTACAAGCTAACAAAAATGTCTTAAAATTAGTACAGAATCCCCTAACAGAATTATGAACCTGCAATTCATCGGCAATACACTAAGATAACTAAAGGGACATCATATTGTGATTATGGAACATAAGTATAATTAGAGAAATCTACTGCCCAAGACATGAAGCTCAATCTATATTGTAGCACATACAAAAGTCCATGTTGGGAAGGAGTTGGATCTTCAAAACCTGGCTTTGGAATCTCTAAGGTATTGGAAAGAGATTGTATAGTATCAAGTACCCATCAGTTCTAAAACTTGTTTTGCTGTTTTGCCACTTTCAAGTTGGGAAGAAAGGTGGGATAGAAATAGTTTTCTCAATCTTCTCAAAAGCTACAATATCTATCCTTCAATCCCATTAAAAGGAAATAAAATGAGAGACCCCAAACACTAACTGTCTACAACACCACTTCAACCTCCACTAGAAATGGTTCTACGCTAGACAAGGTTACCCCTAATGAAATGTATAGTTTCAGCTGTAGAAACAACGATAAATTTCCAAAATCCCTCCACTCTGACACAACACTTAATGTCAGAAACACTGCCTCATCTGACATACCACTTAACATCTTCATTGGCCAATTAAACCTAGGACATGAAAGAATAATCTTTTCAACTCTTATTTTTAGTAGAAATTGTCTTAAGGAAAGAGAGTTTCGATGAGATATGTTTCCCTATATTAGTGCATTATCATCCTGTTAGGCTACTCATCATCTGAATTCTCTCAGCAGTTCAACACTTTCTATATGCTACTTACTGTCAAATCAAGGTTGACAAATCAATTACTTGCCATACTAGCTGATCTCCTTGGAGAGCTGAAATCGACTTATTTTTTGAACACATGAAAGTCAAAGAGTTGCTTTTACTCTGGTGGCTATATGTACAGAGAAAGATGAAACTTTTTTTCCTTTTCGACAAAGGAAACAAGATAACAAGGAACCAATCAATTGACTATTAACTTACATGTACCTTTCCAGCCAGTCCTGTTCTGTCTTCCTCTGCAGAATGCTCTCTTTAGTCCCTTTCGGACTCCAACCAGGTTACAGCAGCAATGTCTTTGCTATTGCCTTTCTGATCCCAACAATCCTCCTTTTCACATTCTCTTTTCCAGAGGCAGCCAATCTATTAGATCTACCAACTACTGCTTTCTCCTTAGATTTTACAGTAGTGGTAATTGACTTCTTTTCATGAACTCAACAGGCTCCAAAGGTTTCCTTCTGAAAGTTTTGATATTGAACCTACACCATCAGTATGATTCATGTTAATATTATCTTGTGGTCCATCACTACATATTATGAAGCAAGATCAAAATCAGTAGGAATTACAAATAAATTGCAACTGAACCATGAGCAAATAGAGGGGCCCTAAAAATGCTCTTCTGAAGCTTTTTTTTTCGGGGGTGGGTAGGTGGGAGAGGGAGGAGATTGGGTTTAATAACATCACTCAGTTTAGAAAACTAGATTACCCCTTTTTTTTCTGCAGTATCTAGATTACACAATTTGAACGCCGTATTAATAAGAAACCTTGAACAGCAGTTAATTTCAGCAGTCAAGTCAAAATATGAGTAACCAACAATCAGTTAAGGATCACGCTTGAATAACCTTGCAGCCAAACAAACCAAGAGAGTAGCTTGACGAGGATATTTTGAACACCCACAACCAAATTGAGACATGTGCTAAACACCAGAACAAAAGCAACAAGATCTGATTGCAAGGAAGAATGAATTTCTTGTGAGGACCATGATTGGAAAGATAGAAAGCATAAAATCTTTTTGACAATTAGTGAAGATGTCGAAGACGATAATGCATAAACCAAGCATATGACAGTAAAAGATTATGACAAATGACAATGAAACCAACAAGAGAAACAATGAACCCAAAAAGAAAAAAGAAACCCTCTAGAGAACAAAATGAAAAGATGTGGTGAAGCCATTAAACGGATCTCTTTAAGAAGACCACATCTCAGAACTGATGCTTTGATAGCATGCTGAGAAAATAGGGAGAGAATGAGATACATTAAATCTCAGCCCTAGAAGAGTTTAGATAGATTGCAGTCCTGGACTTAATGGGAAACTGAACAACAACCTAATCAATAAGTTTAGGAAACTAGATCAACACCTATTAACGAAATATTCTAATAGACCTAGAAGCTAAGCTACAATATACTTCTATGCTCCAACATGTATAGTAAGGTTATTTAGACTAGTCTCTTACACAAGTGGGAACCTATTTCAGATATCTGTATGTCATCTTTAAGTGAACCATGGCTTAGAATTTTTCAACTTAAGAAAACACGAAAATCTTAGCTGTCTGTGTTTCAGATTAGTACATCTCACACCTTTGGTTTTGCAGCTTCCAGGTGGACTGGCTTTTGCAACATTAGGTGCCATTCTGTACTTTGTAGTCCCTCGATCAATCTTATGAGTTGTCTTGGATCCTTTAGAAGATTTTATTCTGTTATTGGATGCATGAGTCATTCTTGCCCACATTTCTGCTATCTGGGTTCTTTCTTTGTACTGTATTGACATAGATGCCAAGGTCCCTGCCATCATTACAAGGATTTGAAGATGATCCACCACTAGACTTGCTGGATGAAGATTTACGGCCTCTTGATTGCCTTCTATCACCATTAATCTCCACTCTGGATGCTGGCCTTGTAACACCGCTTTTCCTCAGACGAGCCTTTATGACTGACAATAGCCCATTTGCTTGACTCAACGCCTGATTTGATTTCTCCATAAACTTCTGTTGTTTCTGCTGGCACTCTCAGATGTAATGGTTGCTTGTTGTACTGCCTTCATCTGCCCTGTTTGTCATAGAACTCAGAGTACATGTTGGATCCTCACAAGAAGATATTGGCTTAGAGCAATTAGGTATGGGATTTCCAAAGAAACTGCTTTTACAAACTGAACTTGATTTGGAACTCGATGTTCCTTTCAAATGTATAAAGCTTGATTTGGTTTCATCTCATCACTGGACCCTGAATTCCCGCAGGAAGATGTCCCACTCAGAACTTTTTCCGGGTTCCGCTTATCTAAAGAAAAACTCCTGGTGGTCCCCTATCCATTTCTTGTTTACAAAGTCTTTTGCCTCTTGACTTAGAGACAGAAGAGGGAAGTTTGGTGAAGGTGGTCCCTCTAAGTCATAGTTTAAGGCCATACTATCCTCACCAGAATTGGAAAATGCAGCCTTCAACTGGCGAGAAGAGCATTGGTGGAACCTAATAATTCATCAAATTACTATAACTGCAGCATCCGTATTCAAAGACATGAATTCCAAAGCCAAAATAGAGAAGACCACATATCAAGGGGCAAAGGATACTTACAGGTGGCTTCTGTAAAACCACTCATTATCACTACTGCAACATATTCAAAAAGATGAATTAAAATTGGCATGGCATACATAATTTATAAATTTATAAGATCCTGGAACATTTCTTTCGTTAAAAAAAGAAAAAAAAAAGTGTGGGCTGAATATACTAGACCTACATATGTGGCTGTTTGAGTTGGATTCTAATGTAAGATCCACCCACATAGGAGCTTCAATTTCTTCCTGTATCAATCAGAAAAAAAGAAGAAGTAAATATCAAGTAAACTTGAGGCCCAGAAAATTGCAAGAATTGAAGAGATTGCAAGTTAATCTTGATTCTTGACATAATAATGGGGTTTTATAAAGATTAAAACGCTAAATCCTTTCTATTCCCACATTTGTAAACAGAGAACCAGAACCGAAATCAACTTCGAATTGACAGCCGAGCATAGATGCAGAAAGAAAACTATGAATAGCTAAATCAAAGCAAGGAATAATCAGAAGATTGCACCTTCAGAGTTGATTAAGATAAGTTGCTGGCAAAATACAGAATAAGAAATAGATATAGAAGGGTAAACATGAACACTAATAATAATGCGACATCCAATATGAAAACTTGGAAATAAATAAGTAAATACTAAAGCCCAAAAAAATCCAAAAATCCAAAATCCCAGAAAATGAAACAATAGGTAAAACTCAAATGAACCCAGAAATGACACTAAAGATACCATATTCATATTCAAGAACCCCAAGAAGAGGACCAACATTTCAAACAAACCAGATTACTAAATTCAATAAATCCAATATCATTTGGGAAGAAAAATTAAACAAAGACAAATAAAACCTAAGCTTACAAACACAAGAATCCAAATTCCTAACCAGAAAAAAACCATTAATACCGACAGAGAAGAAGAGAACAAGTTCAAGAAAGATGAAATCTTTACCAGAAAAGCCAGTGATCATTGCTTTTCTTCAAAACCATATTCTTTGTCATCTTCAACCTCCTTGTGTCACGCTAAGAAAGCTCCAAATGGCTCAGACGAATGGGCTTCTAGCATCAATCCTCCATCTTCTTCTATTTGGCTATTTGGCTATTTTGGGAAGGAACTGTAGGACGTTTCAGCTTTTCACGGCTGCGAACCCCAACGACGGTCGTTTCTGGATGGACGGCTTGAGATTAATCAACAGAGCCCGGGATGGGAAATGTTATGTGTTGTTCTGAATGGAGAGTGCGAGCTCAATCCTTTTGGACCGTGGCGTGATTCAAATTTGATCAGAAAAAAAAAAAAAAAAAAAAAAATCATTTTCTTGTTAATTACCGAATGGTCAAATTTGTCTCTGAAGGCAAGTCTCAAAATCACACGTTGTTTGTTTAGAGAGTTGGGATGAAAATTAAGAAAAACTATTGGGCCTTTCTCATACTGTCCACTTCTAATTATCATATTATTTGCTGTTACTTTTTAAAAAAATTTGCTTATGTTGTGATTTGAAAAAAAATTAGCTGTAAAGTAAAACATCTCTATGTTTGGTAAATAATTTTTTTAAAGTCCTCTTAGTATAAAAAGCAGTGTCAAAACCGTTGATAAATTTTAAATATAAAACTGTTGCAAATGTGATAATGATTAACATAGACATGATGTTGAAAGTGGTTATGCACTAATCATGTGGGTGGTAATATGGTGGTGGTGAAAGAGATGGAGGTGAAGGTAATGGTAGAGGTGGTTTATAAAAGGTGGTCTCAATATTGCCACCAAAACAGAACTTTTTACCTACCAAAGGTTCGGAACAATACGTAATGCATTATGTACGTATGCTTTGTTTGGAGGACCGGCTTGCTATGACTATTCCAATTGGACTAGTCTCTCGGCTTTGTGTGGTGCACTAATAAGAGTTGTGGACTAGAGTAGTCTAATGTAGGAGTGGGCATCAAGACCGGAAAATCGGAACACCAAACCAAACTGGATTAAAAAAAAACCGAAAAAAATCAGTTGACTAAAAAGTCAACAATCAGCACCAAACCGGACCAGACTGATTCCCCTGGTTTTCGATTCGGTTCACACATCAGCAAACTGGACAGTTTTGTATAATTTTTTTTTAACAAAATTGTATTAACTTTAATGCTACATTTTAATCTCATTAACTAATATTTTCCCAAGCCCAACTTCAAAAAATCTCTCTTTTTTGGGCCCAATATCTCTCTTTGTATGAAATTGATCATTGTTAATTTCAAGTCCAAAAAATTAATTTTAGTTTTGAATTTGTATATAATAAATAAAAAGTTTCCAAAAAAATAAAATTCTGTCCAAAATTGTAGTGGATTCTATATAAGTTTCCCCTCATTTGAAAGATTTTCTTCAATTTCACAACGTAAACATCCATAGTGCCTAATAGCAAACTTTCATGAAACTCTGGAAGATGATCCATAGCATAGATGTCCCCCTTGTCATACAAATAAGATGATATAAGACTATGCATTCTGTTAGTGGCTTATTCAGATACACTACCGAGAGCTGTTATTGACACTCCAAAAAAGTTTGTCTTCTCATAATTGTTTCGGATGAGTGTCTAATGACTATTTTGGAGTGTCATCTATAAAATTTCCTCTATCACCGAGGTTTTTTTTTCAAAATACTAATACTAACAAAATAAGGACTATTATTTTAAACCTTTCAACAGCTTCAGTAAAGAGCTCTAGTTCCTCATGTTTGCCATACACATCATAGATGTCATCATGATGACTGACACAGCAAAACTTTGCATAGTGGTTCTCCTAGCAAAGTATATTGGGGCTCGAAGTGTACTCCTGAAGCCCAAAAGTAGCTCTCAACTACTCTTTCTCTTGCAAAAGGTAGCTTGTTTACAAAGTCTAAGTTCTTCCACCACCTGCATGAATTAATTACATGATGCTAATTAAATAGGAGATTAAATTGATTGACAATATATAATACATTAACCGTGAAATTTCACTAGTTCTCTTTGATGAACTTGTTGCAGTAGATTGAAATCTAGCTTGGCGAAATTCAGGAGAGTCTTGTCCGTGAATCACGTTCCTGATAGATAGACAGGTAATGCCTGTTTCCAAGCCTTGGCAAGCCCTTCTAGAAGGCTGGTACATGGCATGAGTCACTTGTTTCAAAAGTATGGAGCTTAAATGGTGCGTTGCGGATTCAAGATGAATGGTGGTGAAGGGTTAAGGCCTCATCAAGTATATCCTCTCCGTGGATCCTAAGATATTGCCCCCAATTTAACCACTTATAACCTATTAGACCCGTTAAATCGGCACATATCATTAGTGCTTGGGCTCGTGCCGTGCTTGAAGCAGGCTCGGGCCAAGCTCGGCCCATGTCGGGCCATGGGCCGGCTTGGTCATTGGACCTATTTCTTGATCCTGGCTCAGGCCAAATTTTCGTGCTATGCCGAGCACGGGCCATTAATATTCATGCTCGTGCCGTGCCGTGCCTCGTTTAAACGGGCTGGGCTCGTGCGGTACGGGCCGGCCCGTCCCGTTGACACCTCTACCCTTGATACCAAATTATTGAGAATTTATGCACGTATATATTAATCTCCATAAAGAGGGATTTACAAAGGGATCAGATCCTTAATTCGCTGTGATTTCGTTGCTAGAATCCACTTAACCCAATTGGCAATTGGGGAGTAGCCCATCTCCTTATAAACCCAAACTAGGTCCTTAACATTTCAATGTGGGACAAATACTCTCAACAATAATATTATCCAACTTTAACTGAGAATTAACCCATCAATATTCGATCGATATATTGTAAAAACATGCTGTCATAACACGTCTTTGTGTCCCACCGTGAAAACATGCATTGAAGAGGAGATTAAAACATCATTCTGATTGATTTGAAAAGAGTTTATTTGATTACCTTGCATGCACCTGTGGTTTTCATAGGGTCAAATTTTCATATACTCAATCCATGCTTATCATATTCCCATTACTTTAAGTAAGAGGAAAGATAAAGATTTTTGTCCACTAGCTTTAAGTTCTTTACCCTGTTGTAGCATTATCATTCTATTAGCAATAATGCTAGGGACGGCAGCAGATTATAGCTCTTCAGGATTAGTACCTAATTCTGTACATTTAGTTAGCTACATTCCAGCTTAGTTAGTCACACAGTCTTTGTATTAACATTGGTATAAATACCAGAATACTTCATTTTGTAACCACTGGTTCATTCTAATACAAAGAGACGATTTTTCTCATCAAAGCACTACAAGAAAAATGCCCATTTGCGATGGTCGATGCGGCCCTCGTAAATACATATAATTTTACACGCGGGTGATTCCTGCCAACATAATTGCGACACCTTAATTAGTAACGTCACATCTCACGTCACAAAATAGGTTTGGAAGTGTTAAATTTGCGACATTACTTGATTGTTGTCGTATATCTCCTCTTAGGATAGGAGACAAAGCGTCGAAACTCAAAATTTTAAGGAGGGGCTTTAATTTCCCGTAGGAAATCAAAACCCAATATCTTCTGATTTGTCATAGCCCCAAATTAATACCCTTATGCTTCTGATTACTCTTAGCCCCAAATTGATAACCGAAAAGGCCAGATATCACTACAACAATTGGTTGGTTTCTCTCTCTTTGTCATTCTCTATCTCTCCCTCCCTCTATCAGTCTCTCTGTTGGGCTTCTCTAATTTATTTGTGTTTTGAATTTCATGTATTGTTGCAAAATTCTAGGTTTTCAGGCAATTCAAAGAGACGATTCTAATTTTATCAACAACTTCTAGATTTTGGAATCCTTCCTCCCCTTATCAAGGTATGTATTGGTGTGGATTTTTTGCTCAATATTTTTTTCATTAGTTTTATGCTTTTCCCAATCATGGTTTATGGAATTGCTTGGTTTTGCTCCTTTTCCTATTGGTTTATGAATTTTCTATTGTCTTGGTGTTTGTCTTTGGGATTGTATCACACATTGCCTTTAGCCTTCTGTTGTTTGGCTTTTACTGAATCTCCTTTTACAAAAATAAAAAAAAATGTTGTTGAGTATTTGGTGTTCATATAATTAATCGTTGATTTTATTTAGTCCTATTGATCATATTTTGTTTTGTATTGTATGGAATTTAGTTTCCCCTGTTCTTTTACACGAGACTACCATGAAACTTAGCCCCTAATTTTCTATGTTTGTAATTGTGTGAATAGGCTAAGATTTATCATAGTAATGAGTCTTTGAATTTGACCACGGTTTGGAGTTGGCATATTAATTAGGGGTGGGCATATAAACCGGAAAACCGGAAAACTGAACCAAATTGGATGAAAAAAAAGGGGAAAAATCGAGTTGACTAAAAAGTCAACAAAATTGGACCGGACTGGTCCAAACCAGTTCCAATTCCAGTTTTGCACGAGATAGCACCGGACCGGACCGAACCGGACCGGTCCAGTATTAATATATATTTTTAAATATATTATATATAATATACAATATAAAAAATATTATTTTATTAGGCCAGTTCTATTTGTTAGAATAGAACTGGCCATATCTGATATAGGCCCACTTTAGTTTACGAATTAGGTTTTCGTTTTCCCTCAGTCTCTCTCTCTCCTCCTCTTCTCCTTATCGCTCGACGCTCTCTGTCAGCTTCTCTTCTCTCAGACGCAGCACCACGCCGCCGACAACGACAATCACGCCCTTCGTTCCCAAATCTGATGGGATTTGCAGTCTCGTCGTCTCTGTGAAGGAATAGACAAAACGAATTTGCGATTGGCGCCTCTGATTCTGCCACCTCCTGTGAGTATTTTTTTTAAAAATTTATTTAAGTTTCAGTGATATTTGAATCGATTAAATTGGTTGGGGTTTCGTAATTCAGATTGCTCTCTCTTTTGGGTTCTTCTTTCCTTTTTCGTGAAAATGGTGATTTGGGCATGCCCTGATTTTCGTATACATAGTGAAATTGAGGTTTTGATTGATTCGATTGTGTATTATTTGATGGATTTTGTGTTTGAGAGTTGAAAATGATGTGAAACCCTAAAGTGCTATTTGCTTACAAGTTCTCCTGTTTATTGCACCTTTAGTGGACATTCATGTTCTCCGATTCATTGTTATGATAGGCAATTGGGTGGCAACTTTTTTTATGAGAAATAATTTGTGGTATGCATAACAATTGTAATATGTGGTTTTTTTTCCTACTTTTTCAGTTGTTTATTTTTTGGTTATAAATCTTGTAAAATTAGTGAATGAAGTAAAATTAGTTAATTAAAATTCTTATGCTGGTGACCTTTTTAGATTTGCAGTTTTATATCGATTTGTTCCAATTCCTTGTTGAATCTGGGAGTTTCCAACTCATTTTGATGATATGCATACATAGATATGTATCTATATGCGTATATTATTGTTTGGTTTCTGCAAGTGTTGTGAATCAATTTCTGATTATAGATTGGTTTTTACGGAATGAAGTTCCCCGTGACTTAGGTTAACCTGCTGTATTAGATTGAGTAAGGGATTGGACTATGATGTAAAAAGTTAAACTAATTTTATTTCATTCATCGCATCAAGAGCAAACAGAAAAACCAAACTAATTAATTCAAATAATGGTTCCAATCATGGAAGACCGGCTCCTTATTTAACTACAAGACTTGGGTAAGGGATATTCTGATTCTACTATGATATTTCTAAACAAACACTGATTTGGGCATCTGCCTGTTCTCTTGTAGGTATCCCCTTCTCTCCCATTTGTGGCAAGCGAAGTATGGTGATCGGCTTCAAAACATGGACATAAGATTACTTGTTGGAGGACTAGAATTTTATGCTCCAACAGAGGACAAGTTCAAATTCTAGGCCTATAGGGGCACAGGTTCTACAAACAGAGAAACTACAAAATCCTTGAGAAAATTCCAGCATGAGTAAGGCCATCATCATGCTTGTACATAACTTCAATCGCACGTGCAAGATTCAGAATTCGCAGTAACAGGGGCATGGGGATGGTGGTGTTCTGGATGCACGTTTCGTTTATGTCCTTCCATGCATTATTCACTTGCTTGCTTAGTTCGATATTTGCTTCTTCTTCTGTGGCACCATATTCTTTCATGTAGCATTCCACAGCTGAGGCAACATGTCCTCTCTTTTGCTCAAACTGCATGAATATAGACATGAAGGTTAAGGCTTGAAAGGGGTAAGTTATGGGGGACAATTCAAATAATTAAGAAACATAAAAAACAATGTGTCTACAATAATCTTATTTGATACATGTATGAGGCAAAGAACTTAAATCAACAACAACAAATATGTTAACTAAACCCAACTTTTGGTTGAATTTTTGGATCTACCTGAAGTTAAAAGTTTGGTTTTGAGATCTATCTCAAGTTCTCTATAATTCAAATAAACTACTGTTATTTTAATTAGTACTTTTGATATATAAAAGTACCTGGTGGGACTTGATGTCATCCGTGAGTCTACCAATTAATGATGCAGCCTTTACCATCTTAGGGTCGTTGAACACCCAATCCATGGAGTCTTTGGTAGCAATGTCTCCCATTCCAACAAAGGATGTGGTTGCCAACATAAAGTAGGATGTATTAAGCCCTGCCGACAAGTATTCATCCATTGTTGGTGTGTATTTCTGATGGAACCATTTGGCTTCTCGGAAGTAAGCTCTAACTTGGACTTTCATCTGAAAGACCAAACCATTTAATTAATATCTAATCTCTCTATAATTTAATCACACATAAAATACATAGGGAAAAAAACGTTTTTAGTCACTCAGTTTTACACAAAAATTCAATTTCATCATTGGGAAAAAAATTAAGTCTAGTGGCCAAATTGAAATTTCATGCAAAACCAATAACCAAAAAAAAAAAAAGTTTCTTACCCAATATATATAATCTATTTATAAAAAAAGAAAGACAGAGAATGGTAAAATATTCAAATACCAAAAAATGCCCTTAGTTAAACAAAAAAATATTAGAAATGAACATGTTTATTACATTTAAATTGACTTACTAATATTTAAAAATAAAATATTTATATTTATTTATATATATTTTTTAAAAACTCTAATTGGTAATGGCATAATATTATAGGCACGAAAATATTAATTCATGAGGCTTACTGCTTCTCTTGCGTAGTGGATGCTATATAGGTTTCCCTCATTTGCAAGATTTTCTTCAATTTCAAAGTAAACATCCAATAGTGCCTGATAACAAACTTCCATGTACTCTGGCAGATGATCCATAGCAGAGATGTCCCACCTTATCATACAAATAAGATGATATAAGACTATGCATGTCTTGTTACGGCTTATTCAGATATACTATGAGGAGCTGTTATTGACACTCCAAAAAAGTAGTTGTTTTTTCATAATTATTTTGGATAAGTGCATAATGACTATTTTGGAGTGTCATGATAATTTGTAAAATTTCCTCTATTGCCGATGTTTTTGTCAAAATACTAATACTAACAAAATAAGGACAATTATTTTGAACCTTTCAACAGCTTCAGTAAAGAGCTCTAGTTCCTCATGTGTGCCATACACATCATAGATGTCATCAATGATGGTTATCAAAGCAATAACTTTGCATAGTGTTCTCCTAGCAAAGTAATATTGGGGCTCAAAGTGTACTACCGAAGCCCAAAAGTAGCTCTCAACTACTCTGTCTCTTGCAAAAGGTAGCTTGTTTACGAAGTCTAAGTCCTTCCACCACCTGCATGAATTAATTACATTATGCTAATGTAAATAGGAGATTAAAATTGATTGACAATATATAATACATTAACCTTGAAATTTCACTCAGTTCTCTTTGATGAACTTGTTGCAGTAGATTGAAATCCAGCTTTGCGAAATTCAAGAGAGTCTCGTTCCGTGAATCGCGTTCCTGATAGAGAGACAGGTAATGCCTTGTTTCTAGCCTTGGCAAGCCCTTCCAGAACGGCTGGTACATGGCATGAGTTACTTGTTTCAAAAGTATGGGGCTTAAACGGTGCGTTGCGGATTCAAGATGAGTGGTGGTGAAGGTTAAGGCCTCTTCAAGTATATCCTCTCCGTGGATCCTAAGATGTGTGGCTTCGTACAAGCTTAAAAGTCCTACTACATCATTCACCAGAGATTCCTTAAATTTCCCATAACCGTCCTTGAAATTATTGAATATATCTGCATGATGAGGCATTTTTAAAACAAACCCTGATTAGAGGAAGAAAATTAATCCATAATTATAAAACAAACCATGAGGGCTACGTACCGCACGAAATATTATAACCTTGTTGTCTGAGTAATCGAAATCGGAGCGCTGCAGTGTAAAGCTCATTATCTGTTTCTTGGTCCCCAGACGCAGTACTGTCGTGGGAGCTGTTGTGAATTTGCTGCAGAAGTTCTCAATCTCATTTTCAAAATGGTGAGAGACACCCAAGCGCTGAATGTCATCAATCAAGTCCAATTTTTGTGAAGGCTTTTTAACTGGAGCCATTATGATCATCTTCACCTTTTCCTTCAGTTCTTGGGCACGTTGCTCAGCTTTGATGTTTGTTTCCTACAAAAAACAGATTGAATGGCCATTAAAAAGATTGGAACTTCAGCATGGTGCGTGCAAATTTAAATCATGAATCTTTTAGTAATGAAAATATGCATATTTATTCCCCCTTTGTTCATTAAAAAAAATATACATATTCAAAATAATTGTTGCAGATACTAAGTACATATAGTATTAGCCTACCACAGAAGCATATGACAGAAAATGATAGCCCCAAATGCTCGGAGAAAAATTAGCAGAACGTCGATTAACATCATCCGGAGTGGCCTTAGGGGTTTGAGTTTGATCCGATGCAAGTGAAACTTGAACAGACATTGTATTGCTAGTTAAGAATCTGGAAGAGATCGAAGGTAGAGAATAATGATCTTAATTGCTCAAGGATTGCTGTGAGTTGAAGAGCTATGGTTCTTACCTATTTATAGTGAAAGCGTCTGTCTTTTTCTCTCCCTCGCCCTCTCTAACCTAGCTATATATCTGTAGAAGGGCACAGCTGGAAGATACCCAACATGTGTTAAATATGAATCCCAACAGAAATTAAACGATCTCTCAGGAAGTGTTGGGATTTTGAATTTCTTTCACAATTTTAAGCATTTGTTCAAGTTTTCTTATTGGGTTTGTTTGAATATAGTACATATTAGAACACATTTATTCGAAAAGTATATGAGAACATTGATAAGATGTTGAAGGCTGCTGAGGTTACACGTGTGTTGAGATTTTTTCCCTAAGTCCTTAGAAGTCATTTTACAAAGGGGTAAATTTGTCTTTAAAATTTTGAAGAAAAAGTGGGTGGGAAAATAGGACTGGTGGGTGGAAATAGCAGCACTCTTTAAACTAACGTACTCATCAATTTTGTCCAAAATAACCACAATATGAAGGAAAGGTGCCATATTTGATTGGAGGATATGTCTTAGGTTCAACTCATATATGAATGTAGAGACGGTGTATATCATCGGTCTACTACAACAATTATTATTGATATTGTCCCCAACTTAACCACTTATAATCTATCAGACCCATTAAATCGGCAACCCTCTGATACCAAATTATTTGAGAATTTATGCATGTATATATTAATCTCCATAAAGAGGGATTTACAAAGGGATTCGGATCCTTAATTTGTTGCGATTTTCTTTGTTAGAATCCCTTGACTTTTTTTTTAGTATAAACTTTACGACATCATTAAATAAAATCTAAGGGTTAAAAATTGGAGACATATATACGTATAATACAGTGAGAAAAATAAAAACCAAGTAATAATTTTTAATTTGGTGACATAAACACCCAGCTCGACATTGGTTCAGAATTAAATTCCCATGTGATGATTGTTTAAATTAAATAATAGGTGGTAGTTGATATCTCATAACCATCAGCGTCCACATCGATTTCCAGCACAACATAAGATTTGTTTAGCATGCATTGAATCAGAATAAAATAGAACACCATGTTGATCAGTTCACATGAGCCATAACACAAAAACAAATAAAGGTTGCCGTGGGGCCAAAAAAGGTAGCTCGATGTCGGGCCAACCTTTATTCCGATGTGATGATGATTAAATAAGAATAGTGTAATTTACAGTAACTTATTTGACCACATTTTAGCTGACCAAGTGAGGTAACAGCTCAAGTATTTATACCTCATCGGTTAATTTGTCTAATATTTTATCTTTATAAATCTTTTTATTATTTATTTTTTAAATTAAGACACCATAACCCATTAAATCCATTCACCGTCTATTTCGTATCTCCTCCTCCCTCATGTGGTCAGATAAGTTGGTTCAAATAATGGTACTCATTACATAATAAGTCACTAGTTCATTCTAATACAATGAGACAAATTTTCTCATTTGGGGTATTAGGGCACTAAAAGAAAAAATGCCCATTTGCGACGGTCGATGTGGCTCTCGCAAATACATGTAATTTTACGTGCCGGTGATTCCCGCCAACATAATTGTGACACCTTAATTAGTAAAATTTTGCAGAGGTGCTTCAGTTTCCCGCATGAAATCAAAACCCGATATCTTCTGATTTGTCATAGCCCCAAATCAATATCCTTATGCTTCTGATTACTCTTGGCCCCAATTCAATACCCATAAGACCAGAGATCACTACAACAATCAGTTGGTTTCTCTTTCTTCGTCATTCTCTATCTCTCCCTCCCTCTATCAGTCTCTCTATTTTTTAATAATAAAAAATAATAGTATAGCCGAGCGGCTATACTATAAAATAGAAAAAAACCAAGTATAGCCGGCTGGCTATACTATTAAAAACCAAAAAAAACCTCATAGCTTGTCAAATACGTATAGCCGAGCGGCTATACGACTGTAAAAAAATTGAAAAAAACCAGTATAGCCGCTTACCAAACATATTAATGAGGCTTACTGCTTCAAACTTTTCTTCAATTAATTACAAGGGGCTAGTATATTTATAAACTATAATCTCTCTTTATTAATTACAATTGTGTATTGGCACCATTTGTGTAGCCTTGTAATGGCATAATATTATAGGCACGAAAATATTAATTCATGAGGCTTACGTACTGCTTCTCTTGCGTAGTGGATGCTATATAAGTTTCCCTCATTTGCCTGATAGCAAACTTTCATGTACTCTGGAAGATGATTCATAGCAGAGTTGTCCCACCTTATCATACAAATAAGATGATATAAGACTATGCATGTCTTTTTTATGGCTTATACAAATACACTACGAGGAGCTGTTATTGACACTCCAAAAGAGTTACAATTTAAACTAATTATAATGGCTTTCATGAGTGGCTTATTCAGATACACTACGAGGAGCATTGTATGTGTATTCGCTAGGGTCATGACCCCACTCATGCATATATGACTATGCATGTATTTTTATGGCTTATTCAGATACACTATGAGGAGCTGATATAAGTTACAATTAAATTCTCTTGCATGTCTTTTTATGCATGTCTTTTTACTGCTTCTCTTGTGTAGTGGATGCGATATAATACATTGACCTTGAAATAATATGAAGTCCTTCCACCACTTGCATGAATTAATTACATTATGCTAATGTAAATAGGATATTAAAATTGATTGACAATATATAATACATTAACCTTGAAATTTCACTTAGTTCTCTTTGATGAACTTGTTGCAGTAGATTGAAATCTAGCTTTACGAAATTCAAGAGAGTCTCGTTTCGTGAATCGTGTTCCTGATAGAGAGACAGGTAATGCCTTGTTTCTAGCCTTGGCAGGCCCTTCCAGAATGGCTGGTACATGGCATGAGTTACTTGTTTCAAAAGTATGGGGCTTAAACGGTGCGTTGCGGATTCAAGATGAGTGGTGGTGAAGGTTAAGGCCTCATCAAGTATATCCTGTCCGTGGATCCTAAGATGTGTGGATTCGTACAAGCTCAAAAGTCCTACTACATCATTCACCAGAGATTCCTTAAATTTCCCATCATCGTCCTTGAAATTATTGAATATATCTGCATGATGAGGCATTTTTAAAACAAACCATGATCAGAGGAAGAAAATTAATCCACAATTCACGTCTTCGTCTTCGATTAATTTCGTCAATTTCCTTCTCAATTCCTGTTTGTTGAGTCAATTTTGTCATTTTCGTGCTCAATTTCGTCGATTTCACGCTTAATTTCCTTCTTCATTTCACGTCTTCTTCTTTGATTCCAAACTCTCATCTTTCTTCTGTGATTGTTTGACAAATTCCTCTTTTTCTGCATCAATGGCGGCTTCATCTCTCAAAATTGAAGGATTGCTAGGCATGATTACTCTCCGTTTAAAAGATGATAATTTCTTGAAATGGTGGTATCAGATTGAATCTGTCCTGGAAGGTTATGATCTTTTCGGCCACTTCGATGGATCTACCATTGCTCCCCCAAAATTTTCTGTTTTGGATGAAGAAGGAGTCACCTCAGAGGTTACTGCAGCGTATAAGGAGTGGCTTCGTGCTTATAAAGCTTTATTGAGCTTTATGATTGCAACACTCTTGGACGACGTGATTAAATATGTTATCCGTAGTAAAACGACTCGTGATGCTTGGTTGAGCCTCTCCGATTGCTACGCCATAATGCTTCGTGCTCGGATCAATCATCTCAAGACTGAGTTGTAGACGACTAAAAAAGGTGGTGATTCCATCGACAAATTTCTCCTACGTCTCAAACCTATCAAGGATCAGTTGTTAGTTGTTGGAATTTCAATTTCGGATGATGATCTCATGATCGCAGCTCTTAATGGATTACCTTCCGAGTATGATATGATCAAGACAGTTCTCATTGCTCGAGATACATCCATTTCGTTCAAAGAGTTTCGTACTCAGCTTTTAGCTGCTAAACAATTTGCCGAGTCACGCCTTTCAGCTCTTCATACTCTTATGATGGCCATGATTGGTCATACTTCTTCTGGCTCTGTCAATACAGGTGTTGGTATACTTCCCACTCCTTTTATTGTTCCTGTATCTTCTTCTGGTTTTCATGCCAACGCTCAGCCCTCTGGTTTATGTCTACTTCTTTCGGTAGAGGACGATTTTCTAGTAATCGCTCTTTTCCTCCTCGTGGAGGTTTTCAAGGCTACAGACTGTCTCACGGTGGTGGTTTTCAAGGCTTCAAGCCATCTCATGGTGGCTTTCCAAAGTCTAGTGTTGTGCCAGAATGCCAAATTTGAAACAAGCGTGGACACACTGCTGTCAACTGCTACCATAGGAATGTTTCTCCTCAGCACTCAACCTCATCATCTGTTATTGAGTGTAAAATTTGTGGGAAACGTGGACACAGTGCTTTGGATTGCTTTCATCGCTCAAACTATGTGTATCAAGGTTCTTCTCCTCTTGGATCTCTCACTGTAATGACAGCTCAGACCTCTTTTTCTCATGAGACATTCTGGATAGGATATAGCGGTGCTAGTCATCACATGGTGCCCACTATTGATCAATTGGATTATGTAACTCCATGTACTTCTGCAGATTAAGTTACTATTGGCAATGGGGCAGGTTTGCAGATTGCTCACATTGGCCACACCAATCTCTCTAGTGGCACTTCTAAACTACATATGCACAATGTTTTTTCATGTTCCACAGCTTACTGCTAAGCTTCTGTCAGTTCATCAGCTATGTCAGGATAATAACTGTTCTGTCCTTTTTGATTAGTTTGGTTTCTGTATACATAACAAAGCAACAAACCAAGTTCTTCTCAAAGGCAGGAGCAATAAAGGCATATATCCTATACCTGGCGCAGTTCCTCCAGTCAATTCTTCTTCTCTATCTGTTGGTTCGTTTTCTCCAGCTACTGCTTATGTGGGCTAGTGAATCAAATCTCATGTCCTTATTCTCCCCAGCAGAGTAGCCTTGCTGAGAGGAAAAATAAACATTTGATTGAGACATTTGTAACCCTGTTAACTGCAGCTTTGTTGCCTTAGATTTTTTGGTTTCATGCTATGGCACATTCTGCCTATCTTATTAACAGAATGCCTAGTAGAATATTGGCAGATGAATCGATGTATTTTAGATTGTTTCATATACTTCCAGAGATTAAGCATCTACGCACATTTGGTTCGGCTGTGTATCCTTATCTGTGGCCCTTCACTAAGCATAAGCTCCAGCCTCGCTCTTCCTTATGTGTGTTTTTAGGCTATGTGCTGGGTTATAAGGGTGTCCTGTGTTATAATATGGAAAATCACAAGGTTCTTATTTCTAGGAATGTTATCCATGATGAAAGTGTATCTCCTTTTAAAGGTCATAAGGTGTCTCCTCCTTAGGACACTTCTTCAGTTTCCTATATGCCTATCAGTGTTCCTTCAAGTGTAGTTTTCCCAAACTCTCATACAAATCCTCCTCCACATATTGTACCTTCCGTCTCAACATCTATAACATAGTTTTTCTTCTTCTCATGCCTCTGAGACTTCTATACCTGCAGTTCCTACTTTGCCAGTTTTATGTGAAGCTCCTATTTATAGTGAAAGCGTCTGTCGTTGTCTCTCCCTCACCCTCTCTAACCTAGAAAGGCACAGCTGGAGGATACCCAACATGTGTTAAACGTGAATCCCAACAGAAATTAAACTATCTCTCAGTAAGTGTTGGGATTTTGAATTTCTTTCACAATTTTAAGCATTTGTTCATGTTTTCTTATTGGGTTTGTTTGAATATTATACATATTAGAACATATTTTATTCGGAAAGCACATGAGAACATTGATAAAACGTTGAAGGCTATAGAGGTTACATGTGTGCTAAGATTTTTTCCCTAAGTCCTTAGAAGTCATTTTACAAATGGATAAACTTGTCTTTAAAATTTTGAAGATAAGGTGAGTGGGAAAATAGGACAGGTGGGTGGAAATAGTAGCATTCTTAAACTAACGTACTCATCAATTTTGTCCAAAATAGCCACAATATGAAATAACGTGCCATATTTGATTGGAGGATATGTCTCAAGTTCAACGTGGAGATGGTGTATATCATCGGACTACTACTACCAATATTAAGAAAAACAAAAATAAGAAACAAGAAGTATCCAGCATTTTGTTCTCAAAAAGAAGCATCCAGCCTTTGAAGTTGGAAACTAGCTAGTATTATTCTTATTCTTAATCGTCGGCTAATTGTTATGCATTGCTTGGATTATGAGATTGACAAGGGTGGCGTAAGTTAGCGTCCGAGCTGAGGGGCTTTTAATTAATTAATTATTACTATGCTTATGTGCATACTTGGGCCACTGTATTTCATTCCCACATGAAAGCCACAAAGCTGCTGAACCTGCTCCTTATTTTTTGCCATTTCCGGTTTTTGATGATAGGTGACACGCGGCCCGGTGCCATCACAACACGACCCCAATCATAATATTTGTTGTGGGGTGGGGCGGCTTGAGGAGAAATTATAGAATGATACCATATCACCACATCAGCCAATGATACTTCCAATCAAAATTTACTATGTGTCATTTTTAAAAACAATTAAAACTTTATTTTACAGCTGGACATAAAACCCAATTATAACCTTTGAAATAAAATTAATATATCATAAAAAAGATAGAGCCCACCCGACCCAGTCTCCTAGTAGCACTGTCGCCCTTGGTCGCCGCCCCTTCCACACTCTCTCCCCCTTCTGACGCACTTCAACAACTTAATCATATATGAATCCTTCATTCTCACCCTTTCGATGGCTACCCCAAGACCCAGTTATATTTCTCCTTTTGAAGGTCTCACTCATTTGTTTACTACTAATTTTCAGATTGTCATCAAATCTGTAAAAGCTTGAGGGGAGAGGTGGGTGTTAATGATAATTGAATTTCAATGCTTTAGATATTTTGCATGTGCTTCCGTGGGTTCAAGAGACCTTTCAGTTTTAGAGAGAGAGAGAGAGAGAGAGAGAGAGAGAGTAAAGGGAGGCAACGGGGTAAGGGGTTGGGTTTGGTGGGTGGCTTCTGGCGTCTTCTCTGTCCTTTTTGGTCTTTTTAATTTCTCTAGGGTTTAGTTTTATTCTGAATGTGAAAAATAGTTTTTAAATCCAGCTGTAAAGAAAAATATATTTGTTTTTATTGAAAATTGACACATGGCAAATTTTGAATGGTAGTATCACCAGCTGACGTGGTGCTACGGTACCATTCTATAATTTCTCCGGATTGAGATGGGTGGGGCCCGAAATCTAATCAACACGTAGGTTTTGTTTCTAGTGATGTGGATATGTGACAGGAGTGATGACTCACGGATATTAAAAAAACTACCAAATAATAATTTTAATTTGGCAATATAAACACCGTTCTCTCACCATCCCAACTAACCACCGTCTGCTCCGTCACTTCCTATCTCCCACTCTGCCATGACTCATGGTATTGCAGGCTGTTGCTGTGGTAGGCAAAAACTCTCAGATGTTAATGAGCCAACTCCAAAACCCAAAATCCAAATCCACAAAAACCAAAAACTAAATATAAATATAAAAACTTAGCAGTTGGGTCTTTTACTGAAATAATATTATTCAGAAAGCACATGAGAACATTGATAAGACGTTGAAGGCTGCGGTGGTTACAGGAGTGTTTGAGATTTTTTCCCTAAGTCCTTAGAAGTCATTTTACAAATGGGTAAACTTGTCTTTAAAATTTTGAAGATAAGGTGAGTGGGGAAATAGAACAGGTGAGTGGAAATAGCAGCACTCATCAATTTTGTCCAAAATAACCATAATATGAAGGAAATGTGCCATATTTGATTGGAGGATATGTCTCAAGTTCAACTCATATGAATATAGAGACGGTGTATATCATCGGTCTACTACTACCAATATTATTGATATTGTCCCCAATTTAACCACTTATAACCTATTAGACCATTAAATCGGCACCCTCTGATACCAAATTATTTGAGAATTTATGCATGTATATATTAATCTCCATAAAGAGGGATTTTTAAAGGGATTTAGATCTTTATTTACTGCGATTTTCTCTGCTAGAATTCCCTTGACTTTTTTCTATAAATATAACTTTACGACATCATTAAATAAAATCTAAGGGTTAAAATTGGAGACATATATACGTATAATACATTGGGAAAAAAAGAACCAAATAATAATTTTTAATTTGGCAACATATAAACACCGTCCTCTCACTATCCCAACTTACCACCGTCTCCTCTCTCTCTTCCAATCTCCCAATCTGCCATCCTCATACCCACCGATCACTTTCGCAACCCACAAATTTCTCCTCTCACAGCAAAGTAAGTAAATAACCAAAAGACTCTAGCTATATAGCTTCTCCGGTATTGCAAGCTGTTGCCGTGGCAGGCAAAAACTCTCAGATGTTTATGAGCCAACTCCAAAACCCAAAATCCAAATCCACAAAAACCAAAACTATATGTACGTAGTCATTAAAAATAAATATAAAAACTTAGTAGTTGGGTCTTTTACTGAGAATTAACCCATCAATAATTTGATTGATATATTGTAAAACATGCTGTCATCAAGGCCGTTCCTGATATTTTGAGGGCATTGTGCTAAACTTAAATTGGTGTCTCACACAACAAGTACAATACTAAATGTCTGAAAATTGATCTTCTTGAATTTTTATAAGAAAAATCATTGATCAAGTTTTTCTAGAAGTTCACTTCAATTGAAATTAAAGCTAGTCCGTAAATGATTGAAAAAATGAACCAAAGAGAGATTGATGAATGATGATGATTACTTACTAGAAATCAAAGTTTAAGAGAAAGAAGAAGTCATGAATTAAAGATGCGTAGAATGACTTTAATGAGACTTGTGTTAGCCCTTCTATTAAAAGATATGAGCTACAAAACCAACTTCGCCACACACTTTTTTGTGATAATATGCAAGCGCACTTGTAAAGTATGTATACCATTCTTATAATATTTAAATATATAATATAAAGTTTTTTTTTTGTGGGGGGGGGGGGGGGGGGGGGGGGGGGGGGGGGGGGGGGGGGGGGGGGGGGGGGGGGGGGGGGGGGGGGGGGGGGGGGGGGGGGGGGGGGGGGGGGGGGGGGGGGGGGGGGGGGGGGGGGGGGTGGGGGGGGGGGGGGGGGGGGGGGGGGGGGGGGGGGGGGGGGGGGGGGGGGGGGGGGGGGGGCGCTCAAAATTAGAGACCTTGTGCGGTGGCGCCACTTGCACCACCCCAGGGCCGCCCTTGGCTGTCATGATACATCTTTGTGTCCCACCGTGAAAACATGCATCGAAGAGGAGATTAAAACGTCATTCTGATTGATTTGAAAAGAGTTTAATTACCATGCATGCACCTGTGGTTTTCATAGGGTCAAATTTTCATATAATCAATCCATGCTTATCATATTCCATTACTTTAAGTAAGAGGAAAGAGAAAGTATTTTTGTCCACTACCTAGGGTCATTTGGTACGGCAGACTGTCATGGATTGGACTAAATCCTAGGATTGTCTTGGATTAGCTCGGATTGGATTAAGCTGGATTAATTCCTGACCTACATTTGGTGCTACGTCGCATCCATTTATTTATTTTGAAGCATCTAGTAATGGTGAACTGATGGTTAGTGAAAAAGACAATATAAGTCATGCTAACTAAATAAGTCATATTCACAGCGTACGTTTTTTTAAACATGTGTTTCTATCAACCTATTAAGAGCTGATATATTGTTTTGACGAGTTTGCCCATTCTGCATGCCATTTGCTTTCATAAAGAGAATTCAATCAGTTTCCTCTTTCCTTTGAGGCATCAAAATATTCATGAGCTGATTATTTCGGATCTTCACAATTGGCTATGGACTTCATGGAACATCAATTACAACTTACAATTCCTTACAAACTCCAACACACAAGGAACATCAAAAAATGGAGTGTAAGTGGGTAAAATTGGAGTGGGGAAATCACCACTCTTATTATATTGATGGTACCAAGAGCAAATAGACAATCTCCAAGTTACTTTATTCAACCAGTATATAGTAAGGCTGGCTTCTTAATTTACTACCCGGCCTAAGCAGACCTTTATTCCTTTGGCTAGTTGGAGACACCTCATTTAATTTGTAGCAAAGAGAACAAGTCCAAATTCTAGGCCAACTTCAAAGACACGGGTTCAACAAACAGAGAAACTACAGAATCCTTAAGAAAAATTCCAGCATGAGTGAAGCTATCATCATGCCTGTATATAACTTCAATCTCACGTGCAAGATTCAGAATTCGCAGCAATAGGGGCATGGGGAAGACCCAATCCCATGATCTTCTACCATTCAGAATTCGCAGCAAGATTCAGTATTTTGGATGATCTTCTACCATTCAGGAATAAATTATTGAAAATGATTAAAGAAGACAGATAAATCAAAACTCAAGAACTGATATTTCTTTATTAAAGTTGAACTTCGTCTCGTCTGGCCAAACATATCTATAAGAAGATACACACATGCAAAATAAAAGGTGAAATCTTAGGAGAAAGAAACAATGCATACACACACACATTATTCCAAACAAACTGGGCGGGCCCAACACCCCCTTCCCTAAAAAAGAAGATCAAATCCACACTTGTACAAAAGGTCATCTTATCCAACTCACAGCGGCACAGGATTAATACAGACTGAAGCAACACTATCTTAGTGACCTTCCCAACACGTGTGAAGCCATCTTCCCCCTTGTAAAGAAGATCAGCCACTCGTGTTAAATTCAGAACCCGCTTAAGCACAGGCATCGGCACAGCAGTTGGTCTGAGAAACTCCTCGTTTATGTCCTTCCACATATCCATAATCTGTTTCTTAAAAACATCAACTGTCTCTTGCTCTGACACCCCATATTGCTTCATGTAGCAATCAACACTGAAGCAACATGCCCTCTTTCTTTCTCAAACTGAAAAAATAAAATCCAAATTAATGTCTTTTCAGCTCATATGCGTGTACTTAATTACTATAATTTATACGTACGTTGGTCGAAACAATATCATCCATGAGCCTGTAAATGGTGTTTGCAGCTCTGACAATTTTGGGTTCATTGAGCAACCACTCAATGACTCCTTTGTTACAATATCTCCCATGCCAAGTAAAGAGATGGTTGTAAGGAAGGTGTAACTTATAGAAACCGTTGCAACACTCATATACTCCTCCATGCTTGGAATTCGTCCTTCGTGGAGCCACCGGGCCTCATTGAAATAGGATCGAGCTTGATCTTTCATCTGAGGCATATATATACCAGTGAAAAATGATCAATTGAGCAAGAACAAAAGTGTATATTTTCAAAAGCAAATGACGTTGTGTGTAAATCATGTTCACATACAGCTTGTATTGCATAAGGAACTCGGTATGATCTTCCTTCCTTGACCATCTCCTCCTCAATTTCATTGAAAAGATTCAAGAGTGCATGGTAAAATATTTTCATGTAGTCAGGGAGTTCATTTACTGCAATTGAGATCCCACCTGAAACAGATAATTAAATTACGAGAGTTTTGAGACAAATTAAATGAATATTCTCTAACAAAAAAAGCAAGAATTAATTGTTTGTTTCAAATTATTAACCTGTCAATTGCTTCAGTAAAGATCACTAGTTCTTCAAATGTGCCAAATGCATCGTAGATATCATCCAATATCGTTAACAAGACATTCACTTCGTCATAATTTTTCTCCCCACAGAATACTGAGGCTCAAAATACACTCCCACTATCCAAAAGTACAACTCCACCATCCTATCTCTTGCAAATGGCAGCTTCCTTTCAAAATCTAGTGCTCTCCACCACCTAAACATTTATATGTAAATATATTACTACTCCAAATTGAACTTTGCAAAGTAGGTCCCTCATGGCATGTAAAAGAGAGAATACATTATATTACCTAGTAATCTCTTGTAGCTCCTTTTTGTGTAAAGACTGAACAAGATTGAAATCTAACTTTGCAAGTTTCAACAAGCACTCATTATGTGAAGCTTCGTCTTGGTAGATTGACATGTAACGCCTGGCACCTAATCTCTCTGGACTTTTTCTCAGAGGTCTCTCTAAGGCTGAGTTATTTGTGCGGCCAATGAATGCTTACACAGGTTGTTGCGGACTCAAGGTGAGTGGTGGTGAAAGCAAGAGCCTCTTCTAGTATATCTTCTCCATGCACCCTCAGATGTGTTGCTTCATAAAAGCTTAGCATGCCAGACACATCAGCAATTAAGCTTTCCTTGAAGCTACCATTTTCATCTTTGAACTTGTTGAATATATCTGGTTTTGATGGTCAAAAATGGACAAAAAGATAAGAACTAGAATAATAGTAGCCCAAAGTCTCTCACACCACACTCCACAAGTATGTCAATTAATTCCTATATAAACCTACCACATGAAACATTATGTCCATGTTGTCTGAGTAGTCGAAAACAAAGAGCAACATTGTATAGGTCACCATCATCATCACTGTCATGGTCATGAAATGTAGTATGCATGCGTTCTAGTGCTTCTTCGATTTCGCTTTCGAAATGGTATGCCACGCCAAGGCGCTGGATTGCATCGATTAGCTTGAGCTGATGTGAAAGATCACCTGCACTAGTTGTGAATACTTCCCTCCTCACAACTTCTTTAGTTCATCAACCTGCCCTTGCTTATGAGCATGAGTTATCTGCAGCAACAAATTAAATGAGTAAAAACATGTCGAAGAAGTTTTTATAAAATTGAAATAACCTGCATATAGTTAATGAGAAAGAGTAATGTTCTCTAGCGAAAGACTTTCGTTGGAAAATTATGAATCTAAACCACACAATCAAACAAACATCATAAATATGTGAATTAGATTCATAGTATTTGTTCCAGAAGAGTTAAAAAAAAAAAGTTATATATGATATATGCATGCATGATATCCATTACATACCTTGTCTTGTGAATCATCATAATTGATGAACTGATCTCCCCAAATGCTTGGGTGAAAATTTGCTGTCCTACGAGCAATTTCATTTTGTGGTTGAGCTACTGAACCAACTTGGACAGACATAGTTTGCATGCTTTTTTTTTTGGTAGGGAAGGGAAAGCTTAGTCGGTGTTGATCACAATGCTTGTACAATCGTGTATATATAGGCAAGCATCGGGAAATAGGCTTAGTTAAGCGGACAGACATAGTTTGCATGCTTTTTTTTTGTAGGGAAGGGAAAGCTTAGTCTGTGTAGATCACAACGCTTGTACAATCGTGTATATATAGGCAAGGATCGAGATATAGGCTCAGTTAAGCGGAAATCAAGAAATAAATTAAAATCTGCATACCAGAAAGTAGATTTATATATAAAAAAATCCCGTAATAGTATGCATGGCGATTAGCGATTGGCGAGGTGCAACTGTTGTCTCACGTTCTTTGAATGTGATTGTTTTTAAGTGGCCAGGCCGCCAGGGTGAATCAGCAAGATTTGTTTGCTTCCATTGTTTTCATTTTTTTATTCTTTTGGGTCCTTTGAGCAACCTATGAGATATATGCACGTTCAGGGTGGGAGAAAGATATATATGCATTAACACATATGCATATGTTAATGTCCACATGGCGACGTCGTTTCCGGATGGACGGCTAAGATTAATCAACAGAGCCCGGGATGGGAAATGTTATGTGTTGTTCTGAATGGAGATGGCGAGCTCAATCCTTTTGACCGTTGATGTCCACTTCTAATTATCATATTATTTGCTGTCATTTCTAAAAAAAGTTGCTTATGTTGTGTTTTGAAAATAATTAGCTGTAAAATAAAGCACCTCCATGTTTGGTGAATAATATTTTAAAGTGCTCTTAGTATTAAAAACAATGTCAAAACTGTTTGGTAAATTTTAATATAAAACTATTGCAAATGTGAATAATGACTAAAATAGATATGATGTTGAAAGTGTTATGCGCTAATCATGTGGTGGTAATGATGGTGGTGGTGAAAGAGATAGAGGTGAAGGTGGTGGTGAAAGAGGTGGTGATAGAGGTGGTTTATAGAAGGTGATCTCAATAATTCAAAACTTTTTACCTACCAAAGGTTCGGAACAATACGTAATGCATTTTGTGGGATTTTTTTATGTATACGTATGCGATTGGATTGGACTTTGATGTAAAATTGGATTGCATTGGCTTACAATGGAACTTCCACTACAAGTCCCTACAACTCCAATTACAAGTATATACTGTTAGCATGTGTATTTGTTACCTTGTGGAACACAAGACAAAACACAAGACATCCTTGTCTCATGGCACACTTGTTTCAAGGAAGACTTTCTTTCCTTGAAGTATGTAACCCTTGTCTCATGGAATGTTTCATGTAATCCTTTTGCATTAGTGTAGGATATTACTTGTATAAAAGTATTGTAAGAAAGCATTGTAAAGCAGAAGTTGAAATCAGAAAATATGAGAAGCTCCCAAATTCTCTGCACTCTCCATTCTCTCCATTCTCTCCATTCTCTCTACTTAATCTTCAACATATATTCCTAAATTTGACATGGTATCAGAGCAGCTATCTTGCTGACTCTAGTCTTGAATTGTTGCTGCCATCATGGGAGAAGATGATTCCTCCCCTCTTGGAAGTAGCACCACCGATTCTACTTCCCCTCTTCAATCTACCTTCACCGAATTTGCTGCTCAAATGACTGAGTTGATGAAGACACAAGCATCAACATCAAATACGACCCCGACCCCGACTATGACCTACGAAACCTCTTCTACACAAATTGGCATTAAGTTGGATGGCTCCAACTATGCCCTATGGTCTCAAGTTATTGAGATGTATGTTGCTGGCAAAGACAAGCTGGGATACCTCATTGGTGAACTCCCAACACCTTCTCAGACGGACTCGACATTCAACCGATGGCGAACAGAAAATGCAATTGTGAAAGGGTGGCTAATCAATTCCATGGAGCCAAGGCTAATTGGCAACTTCATTAGATTCCCGACGGCCAAAGGAGTTTGGGATGCAATAGCTACAACTTACTTTGATGGCACTGACACTTCCTAGGTGTATGATCTCAAAAGGCGGATCTCTCGTATGCGACAAGGGGGAGGCTCGATTGAAGCTTACTACAATAATCTCCAAGGCTTATGGCGAGAAATCGATTTTCGTCGTCCAAATGAAATGAAGTGCGAGTTGGATATCAAGAAATACTATGATATCATCCAAGAAGATCGAGTTTATATCTTCTTGGATGGTTTGGATGATCGACTAGACAAAGCCCGAAGTGATGTTCTCCAAATGAGTCCATTTCCTACAGTGGAGCAAGCTTATGCTCATGTTCGAAGAGAAGATATCCGACAAGCTGTGATGTTAGGAGCTCCAACACAAACCGGAGTAGGGCTGGCAGCAAAGGAACACACCGACCCTCTCGCCCAAGTCCAACTGCTTCACTCCAGTCACAGACCGCTGCCAACAAGACTACACCTTCTCGACCCAAGGCTCCCATAGATGGGAATGGTTTGCACTCACTGTGGGAATTCAAAGCACACTCGAGAAACCTGTTTTAAATTACATGGCTATCCAGATTGGTGGGAGGGTCTTAAGGCTCGTAAACTTGCTGCTGGAGGAACAGGTCGTGCTGCCCTTGTCACCACGGATCCTCCGATAACGTTAATTCCCATGAAGAGTCTATCTCAGCACCAGAAAAGAACGGGTCATCTTTCAGTGACTCAGGTAACTGTGGATATGTATTTCATACTTCATATACAAGTGACTCAACAGGTTGGATTATTGATTCAGGAGCCACAGATCATATGACGTTTGATCCAACCGATTTTCTAAGTACAACCACACCACAACGAACAAGTATTGCCAATGCGAATGGTGTTACCTCTCCTGTAATCGGTGCTGGAACTATTGGCCTCTCTCCATCCCTTTCTCTTCAAATAATTTACTTGTTCCATCATTATCTAATAAATTGATGTCTGTTGGCCAAGCTACTGAGCAACTAAATTGTTGTGTACTCATGTATCCCAACTTCTGTTTATTTCAGGATATTCTCACCAAGGAGATCATTGGTCGTGGTACTAAGAGAGGGGGGTTGTACGATGTGGATGATTTCAGTATGGGAAAGGCACATAGTGTGAAGCACTCATCAACTTGGAAGGATTGACAACTTTGGCTATGGCACCGACGTTTGGGGCATCCGTCTTTTGGCTATATGAGACATCTATTTCCAGATTTGTTTTCAAGTTCATGTACTACTGATTTCCAGTGTGATACTTGTATCTTAGCCAAGAGTCACAGAGCCTCTTATCCATTAAGTACAAATAAAAGTGTTACTCCATTTGCTTTGATACATTCTGATGTTTGGGGTCCTTCGCCTATCTCTACAACTTCTGGCTTCCGATGGTTTATCATTTTTGTAGATGATTGTACCCACATGACTTGGCTCTTCATGATGAAAAATAAAACGGATGTGTTTCCTATATTTCAGTTATTCCACAAGCAAATTGAAACACAATTCTCTACCAAGATTCAAATCCTTCGTTCTGACAATGGGGGTGAATATATCAATCATGACTTCCAGACTTACTTCCAAATGCATGGCATCATCCATGAGACCACTTGTCCTCAAACTCCTCAACAGAATGGTGTTGCGGAACGAAAAAACCGACACCTCCTTGAAACAGCACGAGCACTTCTGATTGGAGCTCATGTTCCTCGTCACCATTGGGATGATGCTATAGTCACCTCAGTCTACCTTATCAATCGAATGCCCTCCAAAGTTTTAGACTTCTGGACTCCATTACAAGCACTTGCCGAACATGGGCCCCTGCCCTCCGTTCAGATGCTTCCGCCCCGAGTCTTTGGTTGTGTGGCATTCGTTCACCTCCATAAGAATCAACGTGGAAAACTTGATCCATGTGCTCTCAGATGTGTTTTCGTAGGCTATGCTGCTCATCAGAAAGGATACCGGTGTTATCACCCCTCTAGCCGTCGTACGTATGTCACTTTGGATGTCACCTTTATGGAGTCAGAGATGTTCTTCCATGATCCGATGTCTAACTCTCTGCCTCAAAGAAGCAGAGGAATTGAAGCAATGAACAAGGAAGATCTGGGAATTCAAGGTCCTGAAGATTGGAGCGAAACACACCTTGGCAATGAAGTTGAATTTCGAAACATGAGCCAAGCGACCGGTCGCAATGAGCCCAGCGACCGGTCGCCAGACAACCTTGAAGCTGAAATTCGATTCTGCCCAAAAACGACCGGTCACCAGGAGCCCAGCGACCGGTCGCCAGACAGGCCTGAAGCTGAAGTTCGAATCTGCCTAAAAACGACCGGTCGTCAGGAACCTAGCGACCGGTCGCTTCCCCGCCAAGAACACGATATCTCTTCTTATTTCAGTAACGAGACTGATGAAGCCCCCCCCTCACATCTCAGTACCCTCTGATCAATCTCCTGAGAATACTCCTGAGGTAAGTGATTCTATTCCATCTACTGCTTTAGTTGATGAAATTGTTCGATATCAATTACCTGTTAGACAGAATCGTGGAAAACCACCAATTCGGTATTCACCAGATAACGGCAAGGCATCCAAGTATCCCATTGCAAATTATGTTTCTGCTGAACAGTTATCTGCACCCCTCCAAGGCTTTGTACACCAGTTATCCGCAATTCATATTCCAACCAAAGTGAGTGAGGCCTTGAAGGATCCAAAATGGTTTCAAGCAATGAAGGAAGAGATGCATGCTCTGGAGAAAAATCACACTTGGACACTGGAGACTTTACCTCAAGGTAAGAGGACTGTCGGATGCAGATGGGTTTATGCTTTGAAATATAATGCTGATGGGTCAATTGAACGTTACAAAGCACGGCTTGTGGCAAAGGGATACATGCAAACATATGGTATTGACTACGACGAAACCTTTGCCCCTGTTGCAAAGCTTAACACCGTTCGAGTGCTGTTGTCTATTGCAGCAAATCTTGATTGGCCTCTCCACCAATTTGATGTCAAGAATGCCTTTCTCCATGGTGAACTCACAGAAGAAGTCTACATGGATATCCCACCAGGATATGTTACATCTACTCATGCTAATGTGGTATGTAGATTACGAAAGGCATTATATGGATTGAAGCAGTCCCCCCGAGCATGGTTTGGGCGTTTTACATTGGCAATGAGGAATTATGGTTTTAAGCAGAGTAATTCTGATCATACTTTGTTCTTAAAGCACAAGGGAGGAAAGGTAACTGCTCTAATCATTTATGTCGATGATATGATTATTACTGGAAATGATACGCAGGAAATTTCTCGACTCCAAAAATGTTTGGCAAAGGAGTTTGAAATGAAGAATCTTGGTGGCCTCAAGTACTTCTTGGGGATTGAAGTTGCTCGATCAAAGCAAGGCATATTTCTCTCACAAAGGAAGTATGTTCTAGATTTATTGGCCGAAACAGGAATGTTAGATTGCAAACCTGTGGACACTCCAATTGTTCAGAATCACCACCTTGGGGAATAACCCAATCAAGCACCCACTAACAAGGAACGTTATCAAAGATTAGTGGGACGATTGATCTACCTGTCCCATACCCGACCCGACATCGCATATGCTGTAAGTGTTGCTAGCCAGTTTATGCATTGTCCAAGTGAAGATCATATGGATGCGGTTTTTCGGATTTTGAAATATTTGAAGTCAGCACCAGGAAAAGGACTTCTGTTCACTAAAAATGGTCATCTGAATATCAGTGGCTATACAGATGCAGATTGGGCAGGAAATGTTACTGATAGACGATCAACATCAGGGTACTTCACATTTGTGGGAGGTAACTTGGTTACTTGGAGAAGCAAGAAACAGAATGTCGTTGCTTTGTCTAGTGCAGAAGCCGAATTCAGAGGAATGACCAAAGGAATTTGCGAACTCCTTTGGTTGAGGAAATTGCTTACAGAAATTGGATATGCACCTACATTAGGAATGCATCTACAGTGTGATAACAAGGCTGCAATATCCATTGCACACAATCCAGTTCAACATGATCGCACTAAACATGTTGAAGTGGATCGACACTTCATTAGACAGAAACTTGACAACAAAGAAATCCAACTTCCGTTTGTCAAGTTCGAAGATCAACTGGCCGATATATTGACAAAAGCAGTTTCTAGCAGAGTATTCCACAACTCACTAATCAAGTTGGGCATTGGTGATATCTATGCACCAACTTGAGGGGAAGTGTTAGCATGTGTATTTGTTACCTTGTGGAACACAAGACAAAACACAAGACATCCTTGTCTCATGGCACACTTGTTTCAAGGAAGACTTTCTTTCCTTGAAGTATCTAACCCTTGTCTCATGGAATGTTTCATGTAATCCTTTTGCATTAGTGTAGGATATTACTTGTATAAAAGTATTGTAAGAAAGCATTGTAAAGCAGAAGTTGAAATCAGAAAATATGAGAAGCTCCCAAATTCTCTGCACTCTCCATTCTCTCTACTCAATCTTCAACATATATTCCTAAATTTGACATATACTAATTAAAAAGTTAAACAAATTTTATTTCATTCATAGCATCAAGAGCAAACAGAAAAACCAAACTAATTAATTCAAATAATGGCTCCAATCATGGAAGACTGGCTCCTTATTTAACTACAGGACTTGGGTAAGGGATATTCTGATTCTACTATGATATTTCTAAACAAACACTGATTTGGGCATTTGCATGTTTTCTTGTAGGTACTCCCTTCTCTCTCATTTGTGGCAAGCGAAGTATGGTGATCGGCTTCTCAACATGGACGAAAGATTACTTGTTGGAGGACTAGAAATTTTATGCTCCAACAGAGGACGAGTTCAAATTCTAGGCCTATACGGGCACAGGTTCTACAAACAGAGAAACTATAGAATCCTTGAGAAAAATTCCAGCATGAGTAAAGCCATCATCACACTTGTATATAACTTCAATCGCACGTGCAAGATTCAGAATTCGCAGTAACAGGGGCATGGGGATGGTGGTGTTCTGGATGCACGTTTCGTTTATGTCCTTTCATGCATTATTCACTTGCTTGCTTAGTTCGATATTTGCTTCTTCTTCTGTGGCACCATATTCTTTCATGTAGCATTCCACAGCTGAGGCAACATGCCCTCTCTTTTGCTCAAACTGCATGAATATAGACATGAAGGTTAAGGGTTGAAAGGGGTGAGTTATGGGGGACAATTCAAATAATTAAGAAACGAAAAAAACAATGTGTCTACATTAGAATTTGAAGAAAAAGTAATCTTATCTGATACACGTACAAGGCAAAGCACTTAGATCAACAACAACATTGTTTACACCATAATGAACGGCCAATTGGAGAAGAACACGTGGACATGATCGAATCTGGTCAAAGTCGCCTTCGGCACCCAGAACCTGGTCAAGATTGTCTTCAGCATCCATACTATCGATCCCTCCATTAGGGCAACGCCCACTCCAAGGACACGTGGCGCGCTCCCAATCGACGTCCACAGTCCCACATCGAAATTCTACATCAAGTGCACACCTCCCAAGGCCTATAAAAGAGGCCAACTACCCCAAAATAGAGGTAATCAGAACGTACGGCATACAAGCCTATTGATCTGTCAATTGAACTTTCTAAATCCGGAACATACTTAAGCATCGGAGAGCCTACGGCCGGTACCACACCGGTGCCCTAGGTCTTACCGAGCGATCTCTTATTTTGCAGATCACGCTCCCTACCGAGATTTTAGGCATTCCGAAGGCATAAAATTACTAAGTTGACCCTCTAAGTCAGAAAACCACTTTTTGGCGTCAACATGTAGCAATTAACACTGGAAGCAGCATGCCCTCTTTCTTTCTCAAACTGAAAAAATAAAATCCAAAATTAATGTCTTCCGGATCATATGCGTGTACATAATTACTATAATTTATACGAACGTTGGTCGAAACAATATCATCCATGAGCCTGTAAATGGTGTTTGCAGCTCTGACAATTTTGGGGTCATTGAGCAACCAGTCAAATGACTCCTTTGTTACAATATCTCCCATGCCAAGTAAAGAGATGGTTGTAAGGAAGGTATAACTTATAGAAACCGTTGCAACACTCATATACTCCTCCATGCTTGGAATTCGTCCTTCGTGGAGCCACCGGGCCTCATTGAAATAGGATCGAGCTTGATCTTTCATCTGAGGCATATATATACCAGTGAAAAATGATCAATTGAGCAAGAACAAAAGTGTATATTTTCAAAAGCAAATGAAGTTGTGATTCAATCGTGTTTCACATACAGCTTGTATTGCATAAGGAACTCGGTATGATCTTCCTTCCTTGACCATCTCCTCCTCAATTTCATTGAAAAGATTCAAGAGTGCATGGTAAAATATTTTCATGTAGTCAGGGAGTTCATTACTGCAATTGAGATCCCACCTGAAACAGATAATTAAATTAGGAGAGTTTTGAGACAAGTTAAATGAATATTCTCTAACAAAAAGAGCAAGAATTAATTGTTTGTTTCAAATTATTAACCTGTCAATTGCTTCAGTAAAGATCACTAGTTCTTCAAATGTGCCAAATGCATCGTAGATATCATCCAATATCGTTAACAAGACATTCACTTTCGTCATAATTTTTCTCCCCACAGAATACTGAGGCTCAAAATACACTCCCACTATCCAAAAGTACAACTCCACCATCCTATCTCTTGCAAATGGCAGCTTCCTTTCAAAATCTTGTGCTCTACACCACCTGAGTTCGTCTCTGCGAGTGTTTAGGGCAAGTGCGGCTGCCTTCAAACGGGCAAGTGCGGCTGCAAACCCATGCAGGTTCTAAGGCTGGTTCCACCCTTGCTACACATGAGGATGTAGCAAACCCATGCTTTCAGAAAACCCATTTGCTTTCAGAAAACCCTAATTGAAAACCGAGAGTTAAAAAACGCGTGAAAAAATCATATTTAAACAAATTATCGTAAATATCCACGTCGGTTCTAATATACATAGCGACGTCATAGTTGAATAATCAACGTCAGTTTAGATAAACAAAGAGCCGTCATAACTGCATCGGAAATCCAAAAGTCATTTGGCGCGTATTAAAAAGAGAATGACATCGTTTTCAGAACCATAAAATAACCACGTCGGTTTATTAAAATACACGGTCGTTGCATTTCTAAGTACAACGTCAGTTTAGATAAACAAAGCGCCATCATAACTGCATCGGAAATCCAAAAGTCATTTGGCACGTATTAAAAAGAAAACGACGTCGTTTTCAGAATCCCAAAGTAACCACGTCGGTTATTAAAATACACAGTCGTTGAATTTCTAAGTACAATGTCAGTTTAGATAAAAAAAAGGGCCATCATAACCACATCGGAATTCCAAAAGTCGCTCGGCAGTTGTGATAACCACGTCAGTTATTAATTATTTACCGTCGTTATAACTAACTAATACGGCGGTTTTGTAATAACAACGTCGTTGTATTGAACTCTGGGAAAATATATAAACTTTTCGTCACCTGACCTAATATTCTACGGTTTTCTCTCACCGATAAAGTATCGTAGTTTACCTCTCATTTCCCAAAAGCAGCATCATCGTCTGAATCTTCGTCTTCATCTCCAAATCACCATTTTCGTCTTCGTCTTCGTCGGAAGGAAACTTTCTTTGCACGCCAAAGGTTTTTTCTCACTCTCTTCCCTTTTTTTACATTTCATTTGAATGCCGTAGTTGTCTGGAAACAAGATTCTGTCAAATTGAAGAAATCTTTCACTGGTTTTGATTAAATACATAAGTAGATACTCTCACGAGGCCAAAAGACGACAGTTCTGTCTTATTTTCAATGATAGAATGGACACACCACGACGACCGTTAAATTCTAGCAAACTGCACGACGGTGGTTAAAAACCGTCATGGTGTGACAATTAATACGTCGGAAACAAGATAAAACCGTCGTCTTTAGGTAGAAGAACAATCGTTTTGTAAAATATATAAAACCGTCATCGTTTTGTATACACATTTACGTGATGAAATATATAAAACCGTCGTCTTATTTCCATTCATGGTCTAAGAGACTATTTAATAGGAGGTCGCTTTTTTAGTGTTACCGTCGTTGTTTGATATTATTACGTTGTTTCTTTTTAATAATCGACGTTGTTTGCCTTGCAGATTAATTAAAAATGGTTTCGAAATCTCAAACAAGGAAGCTGAAGCGTCAAAGGCCAAATCAGGCTCAAAGGCACAAGGGGATGAAGCCAAATCAGTTTCAAAGGCTCAAGTGGAAGGAGAAAAATCAACTCAAAGCAAACCCTCGAAGAGGATGAGATTTTCCTCAACCTCCGAGAAAGACTCGAGCACAGCCACATTTGTTGAGGAGCCAAAATCTGGCCGCGGTATCAGCACAATGAGCCGTGTTGTGAAGAGGAAAATTGAGAAGGTTAAGCCTGTGGTTGAGTTCAATAAAAAGGGCAAACCACATGGCAAGGCTGCTGTTGAGATGCAGTCTTACATTGGTGTTTTGGCACGCACCAGAGTCCCTCTTGTGGACAAGAAATGGACTCAAATACCCAAGGACGTGAGGGAGCAGATTTGGGAAGCTGTTCAAATGTCCTATGTTATTGGGGATAGGTACAAGAACATGGTCTTGTTGTCTGCCGCCAAAAAATGGAATGGGATGCCTTAAGAGAAACCCCTGCTCTTTATAAGTTCATAGAGCAATCGCAATGGGATGCCTTCGTAGCTTCAAGGTTAACCCCAGATTTTGAGGCTAAGCATGCTGAGCAGAAAGAGAGGAGGGAGAAATTGGAGTACAACCATAGGTTGTCTAGAAAAGGGTATGTTGGTTTGGAGGACCAATTGGTAGAAACCATGCCCGATGTTGAAGAAATCGATCGAGCTGTTCTATGGAAGAAGGCAAGAGAAGATAAAACAGGAAACATCCCTGATCCAAAGGTTGCAGAGAAGGCAAAACTAATCGTAAGTCTCACTAACTCTGTTCTAAATTTGAAAAACAGAGTGTTTTATTTTGGTATAGACATCGTTTATCTTCAAATAAGTGACGTTATAAAATGAACATCACGACGGGCTTAATTTACCGACGTTTAAAAATGAATAGGACATCGGTTTTTGAATAAAGTAGACGTCTAGATAGAATTAATAAGACGGATTAATTCCTCTATGAACTGCATTTTTGTTTTAAGTTTACTTACACACACACTCTCCCTCTCTCTGTCTATTTCACTGAAATTTGTGGTGCACAATTTCTGAAAAATAATGCATATTTTAATCGAGTTTTTTCACTTCTTCATTAAAATGTACGACGGTTTTATGTTATCTAGACGTTAGAATGCTTATACAACGACAGTAATTTTGTGCAGCCGTATGAAATTGGACATCTACATCTATTTGTTCAATAGTCCGTCGTCTTACTTTGAATACTACGTCTGTTTGTTCAATAATGCATATACCGACGTTGTAAATTATAAACAACGACGGTAGTTAAATACAGACGTTTTAAATTAATACTACGTAAGGAATTTGAGAAAACCGTCGTTGTTTATAATTTACAACGTCGGTATATTTATCTGTTTTACACTCTGCTCAGTTTCTAACAATCTCTCTTTCTCTCTTTTAGGATGATTTGCAAAAGCAAGTCTCCGAAGGCACTCTGACTGTCTCCAGGACCAATGATGTCTTGACTCTTGCTTTGGGAACCCCCGAGCATGGTGTGAGAGTCAGAGGAGCTGGTGTTGGCGTTACCCCAACTCAGTTCTTCAATTTGCCGAAACAGCAGAGAGTGAAATTTGGTGACAAATTGAAGGAAAGTGTGAGGGAGGCAGTCAGAGAAGAGACTTTGAGGATTGAGGCGAAGTCAAGGGAAACTATAATGGAAGCAGTCAGAGCAGAGAGGGAGGCTATGTTGGCATATTTCCGTCAACTAATTCCTAATTTTGATCCCAGCCTGATGCTCAAAACCCCAATTTCTCCAATTACTCCAATTACTTTACCCCCTCAAGATCAAAGCCCAAAAATCTAATGTCTGATAAGGCAAGCTGCTCTGGGGCCACTGGTATCAGACCCCTAGCTTTAGGATTAGAAGATCCAAAGCCTGAAGCTGATACTGCTGGAAAACAGTAAGAGGACACGGTAAAATTTCTGCTATTTTCTATTTCTGCCTTTTTAAATTTAAATAGACGTCGCTCCTTTTAATATTCGACGTTAAAATTTTAAATAACGACGGTATATACGTCTGTTTCTTACAGGACGCGTCGTTTTAGTTAAATACCACGACGCTTTTACTTGTTTTGCAAATTATTAGACATTAAAAATAACAACTGTGTTTTCTGCCGTCGTCTAACTCTTTTATAAATCGTCGTCTGTTTCATGATTTCATTAACTGTATTTATATTAGACGACCTTTCTATAGTATAGCGACGTTATAAATTCAACACAACAACGGTTATGTATTTACCGACGTGTATAACCTTTCCTCCGTCAGTATTTACTAGAAACCGTCGTTTATATTATATACCACGTCTGTTTTTTGGGTTTAGTTTGTGTTTGTGCCTAATAAATCACGGCCATGAATTGGCCGGGGGAACTTCTCTTCTCAGCCTCAAGCTGAAACGCAGCGTTTTGTCAAGGTGTTTGGCTTTCCAGAGAAACAAGAAAAATCACCAAGGCATGGTTATCTCGGCCAAGGTTATAGGCCGAGGCCGAGACCGAGCAAGGTCACGGCCAAAGGCATTAAAGTCAGATCATCACGTGACAGCAGGGTCCTACGCTCCATTTAATGAAGCAAGGTCTCTGTTTATTGCAGCAAACCCATTGGCCAAGAATAAGCATTTAATGCACGAGGGAAGGTGGGAAGTGATTGAAGTCAGGATTTGGTGACAGAGATCAAAGTGATTAGACGCCAACATTCTCACAAAGCTCTTTGCAGCTTGAGAGATTAGGTGATTGGCTATTAGAGCAATAAATGCGTCTCCACGGCCAGAAGCGCAGAACCCATGATCAGGGCAGCGGCCGAGATTCACCGGGATTCATGGAGTCACACCACCATACTTCACGATCCCAAATGTCGATTAGACTACCCACTTGGCGTAATCAGGCTCCACCATGCAGATTTTCAGCCTCGATTACCCCTCCAGGAGCTCTGCCTATAAATACAAGACTCAGGACTACTTTCAAAGGGTTCAAACACCAAACAAAAGCCTCCCACGGAGCAACTTATATTTTCCTGTAATGCACTTTCAATATCTTTACTTGCTTTCCTAGGAGTAGTGTTAGTCTGTAAGGAAAATCCATTCATCAATATATCAAACGACCCTTGATTTTCAAGGCGCCGGAGCACCACCCTTGTTGTTCGCTCACTCACCCCATATATCATACGACCGCCGCTCATCGAGTAGCGCACCGGAGCATCGCCCTAAAACCCACCAAACACCACCACTCAACGGCCTTGTAGTTCAGGCCGTGAACCTTACAGCCGAGACTAGTTCCTCTCTCGGCTACAATCGTTTGATTAGAAGACCAGTCCAGACAGGCGCACCATCTAAACACTTACACCCGCTTCAAACATCTCGACGCACGGTAGACCGTGCTGGCACGCCCGCGCACAAACGCACCCCGTCCAAAAGCAGGAAACCGCGTGTTAACGCGAATCCCCTCGGCCCGGAAACCCAGGCCGTGAGATTTGCGCGGCAGACAGTTTGAGTCGTTTATTTTAGTTCACACACAAACTAACTTATATTTCTTTATTTATTTCTTGTAACAGGATCTCTCAAAGCTAGACATGCCACCTCCTCTCTTAGCCTTATGCCAACACGTCCAGACCAAGTTGTTACCTACTAAGGAGGCTGTGACAGTTCACATGCCCAAGGAGGTGTTTGGCGTTGAGCATGATACCTTCCTCTTACTTGAAGATATTTTGCAATTTGGTTCCATGGTTGAGATTGGAACCACAGTGATATCAGTATACATGAGGTAATTCTCCCTAATCCCATTTTGTTTTACATTTTCCTTTCTTTTAAATTAAAATCTCATTTAATTGACTTTCATATATTTAGGTTCCTATTTGACTATTTAAAAATGGCAAATATGGTAAACCTTGTTGGCCTCGTGGACCCTGGGGTAGTGAGCTCTGGAGCTGGATCAATATCAGACCGAATAAAAACTTGTCAAACCGCCTGAATACAGCAGATGGGAATCAATTTTTCTTGGTCCCTTATAATCCAGGGTTAGTACCATTTAAAGTATTTTCCTGAGCTTCTAATATTTTTCTTTGTAGTACTATTTAACCTATATGAATCATTATGTGCAGGGGTCATTGGGTGATGGTAATTGTGAGACCAGCAACGGAGACTGCCTATTACATGAATTCACTGCCAAAACGCATGGTTGACGACGATATGAAAAATATAGTGAATACGTAAGTTGATTTCTTTTGATTTAAGATTTTTCCTATAAAGTATTTAAATAAACGACGGGTTTTAATAATACCGACGTTATAATTAAAATATAACGACGGTAAGTTATTACCGACATGTTAATTTCACTACCACGTCAGTATTTTCTTAAAACGTCGTTTTAATTCAACTACCACGTCGTTTGGGTTTTATTTAAGAAAGTTTTAATTTTACTGCTCAATTTTGTGTTATACGTCGTTTTACTCTTACCGACGTTATAATGTTACACAACGACGGTAAGTTTTTACCGCCGTTTTAAACAAAATATCACGTCTTTTTTTTTTTTAAAACTCCGTCGTTTTGACTGATTTACCACGACGGTTACTATTTGTATTTAAATTTTTTGTTTTGTCATTAACACCCTTGTTTTCTTGTAACAGATCAATTAAAATGTTTAACATTCATATAAATAAAAATTCACGTAAACAGCAAGCCATTTGGAAAAATCTACACGGCACTCCTGAACAACCAACAAGTATAGAGTGTGGCTATTACGTGATGCGATTCATGAGAGATATAATTCATGATCCAGACCTAAATTTCGAGAAGAAGGTAAAACGCAACATTTAGATATACTTTTGTTTAAAACCGTCGTTTGTATCTTTATAACACGTCGGTTTTTTGGTTTATTTTGCAGTTTGAGAAGAAAAAAGATAAAATTCAGTATAAACAAGAGGATATTGACGAAGTTAGGCATGAATGGGCAGAATTCGTGAACAAATTATTACCGAAGGATAATTGATTTAAATAAATATTTATGACAATGTTTAGGTTTATTTTAGTTTATTTTAAATGTACATAAATATTTTGTTGTAATCAAGCGAATAAACATAAAAAAAATTAAATTTTGTTTTAAAACTTGTTTTGTTCCCAAACACCGACGTCTGATTCTAATTTACACATCTCATACGTGTACACAATGGTCGTCTTGCAGTAACTGAAAATATAACATCGACGGCAATTCTTAAAAGAGACGTGTAATAGTCATAAAAAACGACAGTTTATAATTAATTCATCTTGAATAAATGAATTTTGTACTTATATACCACGTCAGTTCGTATAACCTTATCGACGTCTTAATAACATACAAAGGCGGATTATATTTAAACAACGTCGGTTACATACACTAAAAATGACGTTTAATAGTCATAACAACGACGGTTTATAATTAATTCATCCTGTATACATGAATTTTGTACTCATATACTACGTCGGTTAGTATAACATTTTAGACGTCGTAATAGTATACAAAGGCGGATATTCTTAAATATCCGCCTTTGTATATATAAACAACGTCAGTTTGTGATGTTTAACGTCGTTGTCAAGGGATACAACGTCGGATATGTCATTTTTCATTTAATTTTTAATGACTTTTATATTTTATTTAATTCCATATTACAATTCAAAACTAAATCCAAAAATTAAACTGAAAACTACCAAGCATTGGAATATTGTCTCTATCCTAAAGCTTTAAAAAATATAATTTTGGAAATATTTTTTTATTGTATTTAATTACTAATATTAATAATATATTCAAAACAAAATCTGAAAAATATACCGGCAATTTCTATTCACTGATTGAGACAATATCTTGCCCGTTAATGCCTGAAAAATGTAATTTTAGTTTTCAAAGTTCGAATGATAACAAAATTCAAACAAATTTAGAGATAAAGCATGGTAATCCTTATACTTTACATAACATAACCCTAAAGTTTATGTGATCCATTGGTGCCCATAAATTCAAAATTTTGAAATCCATATTTTAGCCTACTATTGTAGAAGGCATTGTTGTAAGGAGTCCATAGCAATTTTCGGTTCATTTTTCTCGTACTTGTGTATTTTTTAAAATTATTGTAAAATTTAGGGTTTAGGGTTTTTTGAAACGACGCCGGTTTTCTCCCGCTGTTTTTGGTCAACTACATAAACGAAGACTAATTAGATTCAGTTTACGACGTCGGTTATTAAATAGCGCCGTCATTTATGTTTACAAACGTCGGTTTAAGTGTTGACCGTCGTCGTTGAAAAACACGGCACTTTAAAATTTTGACTGCGACCTAAAATTTCAGAATTTCCCTTTAACCCTCAAATAGTTCATTCTCTCTCTTCAACATAAATTTGTCTGAAAGTTTTCGTTCTTCTAGCTCTCTCTCAATATCCATGTAAGTACAACTCTAGTCCCTTTAACCCTAATTCTCTCAGCTCTCTCTCAAGCTTTTGTTATATTCTCTCAGCTCTCTCTCAAAGCATTGGGGTACTTAGATTCTCCAAGATCTGTCTCAAAGCATTGGGTACATAGATTCTCCAAGCTCTCTCTCAAAGCATTGGGTACGTAGATTCTCTAAGCTCTCTCTCAAGCAGTTGTTATATTCTTGCAGCTCTTTCTCAATTTCCATGTAAGTACAACCCTAATCTATTCTTAAATCCATAAATGTTTTCGTTGGTAGCTATATTAGGGTTCTTTTATGTTTTGGTGTTTGCATTATTGTAATAATTGCTCTCTGTTTGGTTTCTTTTATGTTTGTTTGGCCATGGGTTCTTGGAAAAGGAATGGGGATGGGAGATTCAAGCTGTTTTTTTTTAACTACGACGACGGTTGAAGGATAAAACCGTCGTCCAAATGTTTATTATACGTCGGTTGTTCATTTACTCCCGTCGTCTGAGTTTTAAGCCGCAACTGTAGCCTAAAGACAACTGTTTCTCCATTAACGTCGTCTTTAGGCTACCAGAACACCGTTCAAATTTCTGGGTTTGGGTATCTTAATGACGATGGTGACTATAGATGCCGTCGTCTGAATGTATATTAAACGACGATTATTTTTTTCAAAACCGTCGTCTTGTCCATGTTTTATATTTAATTGTCATTTTGTTCTCTGCTATTTGAATGAGGTAGTGTTTCATTGCTGGTCTTTCCACTTTAATATATATATATATATTTATATGAATTTGATAGAGTGTGAGATGGATAAGTCATGGATGCATGCAGATAGAAGATCGAAGGCATATGAGTTAGGGGTGAAGGATTTTTGAATTTTGCGTCAGAAACTCTTGGAAATACAACTGAGATTCGTTGTCCATGTGTTAAATGTGGGAATATTGGATTGTTTGGGGTTGGAATTATAAGGGAACACTTATACTTTAATGGAATTGACCAAAGCTATAAGATTTGGAGATGGCACGGAGAACCTTGAGAATGGTTGCCAATGCTAGTAGAAATGTGGAAGAAGATGAGCATAGTAGGTTCAGTTATGTTTCTGAAGAGGAGTGTATGATGCCCACATAGGAGAATACTTTACACTCAGAGCTGCATTACTGTGGATAATTAATGATTTTCCCGCTTATGGAAACTTATCTGGTTGTGTTGTTAAAGGATATAAAGCTTGTCCAATATGCGGCGATGATACACCTAGTCACAGGTTGAAAAATGGCCACAAAATTTGTTACATTGGGCATAGAAAATGGTTACCAATCAATCATCCATATAGGAGGCAACGTGCAGCTTTTAATGGGAAACCTGAAATATGGCATGCCTCCCGAGCCATTAACAGGAGAAGAAGTGCTGCATATGGTTTGAAGATATTAATTACATATGAGGCTCGAAAATGAGGGAAGTGTTGGTGAGAATGATGGTAACAGAGTTTGTTGGAAGAAGAAATCAAAATTCTTTGATCTCGAGTATTGGAAATACCTCCCTGTGAGGCATGCCCTAGATGTTATGCACATTGAGAAGAATGTTTGCGATAGTATCATTGGTACATTGCTAGAGATCCCTGGAAAAAATAAAGATGGGATTGCTGCTTGCTCGGTTAAACTTATTGAACATGGGGGGTAAAATTGATTTGCAACCCGAGTATGGAGAAAGACGTACTCGCTTGCCTCCAGGCCTTGGAATTTGTCAAGAGAGCAGAGAAGAGAGCGGTTTTGCAATTCTTTTTATGGTATGAAGGTTCCCGAAGGTTATTCTTCAAATATAAAAAATCTTGTATCTTTAAAAGATTCAAGACTTCTTGGCCTTAAATCTCCATGATTGTCATACCTTGATGCAACAATTGCTCCCGGTGGCAATTCGTTCTGTTTGGAGAAGCCTGCAAGGTATGCAATAACTCGATTGTGCTTCTTCTTCAATGCTATATGTGCAAAGACGGTAGATGTTCCAAGCTAGATAAGTTGGAAGAAGATGTAGTAGTTACGTTGTGTTTGCTTGAGAAGTACTTTCCCCCTTCATTCTTTGATATCATGGTTCATCTAGTAGTACATCTTGTCAGAGAAGTTTGTCTATGTGAGCCAGTATTTTTAGATGGATGTATCCGTTTGAAAGATATATGAAAGTGCTAAAGGGGTATGTTCAGAATTGTACTCGTCCTGAAGGTTGCATTGCTGAGCGGTATATAGCTGAAGAAGTTGTAGAGTTTTGTATCGAACATTTATCTGATGTTAGTACAGTTGGAGGCCTTCAAGCCAGAATATGGGACTTTCAAAGCCATTATCAGGTTGCACAGTGAGCTTAGTTTGATATGGACTTGTTGAACCAGGCACATCTATATGTCTTGGAGAATACGGAGGAAGTCCTACCTTATATCGAGTATGTATGAGTTTAATTTTCATATGTAGCCATTTTAAATATTATTACTCCTTATGTTTATCTTATATACAAGGGACTGTAATGCGTGTTTTTTTCGTGTCAATTGTAGGGAACATATGATCCACATCAAGACCACTTATCCGAAATTTAGAAAGAGAACAAAGTGGCTACAAGATAAGCACAATAGCACTTTCATTCAATGGCTACGCTTTAAGGTATATATGTTATTGATGACATATTGAACTTATTTTAATTTTCTTTCTTTCTATATATATGTTAGATTGAATTAAGATATATGTTTAATTTGCAGGTTCAAAGTGAATTTAATGGGGAAGACTATAATGGCATATCAGAAAATTTGAGGTGGTTAGCAGCTGGTCCAAGCATGGTAGTGCCATCATATAGGAGCTATCTTATTAATGTTATCAAATTTAACACCAAGGCACAAGATGATGTGCGAACTGTCCAAAATAGTGGAGTTTATTTACTTGCACATACTATGCAAGTTGCTAGTGCCAAGGATAAAAACCCTATTGTCTCCAATATGGGTTTTTATGGGGTTATTCAAGAAATTTGGGATCTTGACTACCAAAAGTTTAGAATCCCAATCTTGAGGTGTGATTGGATAGATAACACTTCGGGCCTTTTAGTCGACGAACTTGGATTTACCCTTGTAGATCTTATTAAAATTGGACTAGGAATGACCAATTTGTTATGGCTTCTCAAGTCAAACAAGTATTTTATATTGACGACCCAATGCATCGTGGTTGGTCAGTAGTGTTATCAATGCCTAATAGAGAATATAATGATGTTATTGGTGATGATGTGCTAGGTGATATTAGAATTGAGTGTGAGCCATTTTCTAGAGGGATACCAAATGTTGACACATTTGATGACCTACTGGGTGAGTTTGGGAGTGAGAATATTAGAGATGGGTGTGAAGATATATGGATTGATTGATTGTTGTAATGTATGACATTAGTTATGCAGTTAATTGTATAACATTAATTCATAGCTCTGTATATCATTTTAATTCCGATCACATTTTCATTCTGCAGGCTTTGGGCACGACAAATCAAAAATTAAAAAATAATCGGTTAAAGCTGAAAATACGACGGTCAAGTTACAAAAATCGCAAAAAGAGACGTCTACAAAACAACCAACGTCGGGTTTTCACAATCGACGTGGAATGACAACCCAAAAATGAAATAAAAACCGCCATTTGAAAAAGAAAAACACGTCGGTTAATTAAAATTCATTTCAAAACGGTTAATAAATATTTATAACAACGACGGTAAATAAAATAATCAACGACGAGCAATAAAGCATAACCGACGAATTTACGGATATAATCAATTGATGATTAACGTCGTTGTTGAAATAAAAAAATTCATTTTTAGCAAACTTAATTCTGGCCCAAGTTTAAAGAAGTTGGGCTCATGTTACTAAACTAGTTTAGGCCCAAAATGAATTAATATTAATATTTTTACAAGAAAATATTAATGAATTGAAAGATATGCTCCATGTACGGAGTTGAGGGGCTGATTGGAAATGGGAAGTTACTCCCACATACAGCACCCACGCAGTACGTGAGCCTGTAATTGGCACCACTCCTTCAGTTTTTCTAGGTCTATAAAAAGAGACCTTGGTGAGCAGGGGAGGAAAAAAAAAAAGGACAGAGAGAACGGACAAGGAAAAAAAGGGCATAAGCAAGCAAACGCAGAGAAGGAGAAGCACCAAACTACTGCAGAAATTCAAGAAAATCAACGAAGTCTGTCACATACCATTTGAGAAGGTATAAGCTAATTCGTTTGAGTGTATCCTTTTATGTACAATTGAATTGCAGGCAAACAAAAAAAAAGTGTGTGAAGCCATTGTACAGAATCTGTGAGGCCATTGTACAGAAGTTTGAACTTTCCTTCTCCCTCCATTTTTGAGATCAAGAAATATATGATATCAAGAGAGATCCAGCAGTGGAAACGTAAACAAATCTTCTCAAAATGGCAATACTGTGCTATTTACACAAAGAGAGGCTCTCGCAAGGACCTCTCTATTGTGAATTACAAGATGGGTTTCCGCAAGAAAACCCACTATACTGAGTGCTACGACACCTTGCGAGTGTTCATGGGCACATTGTGTACTCAGAGAAACCTTGCGAGTGTTCTTGAGTACCGAAAATAGAAAATGGCGAGTTTCATCCCAACCCACCTTCAGCACAAAAAAATTCCAGGTCTGCAAATTGGAGAAGGAAGAGATGGCGAAATGTGCTGCAAAGGGGTGAAAACCAACTCTGGTTTAGAGTCACTCATATGCAAAAACAGAAGAAAGTTTCACAAAAAAATTGATAACTCACTCTAGGTATCGTGCTTCAAAGTTGCCGACAAAGGAAAAATCCCAAGCCAGATAGCCCATGAAAAGTACTGACACAGCACTCCTCTGCAGCAATTTTCAAGAAAACCATAAAGGATCAGATCGTTGCTGAAGCAAGAGAGCAGAAGAGAGCAGAAGTTCAAATTTGTCTTTGGGCCCAGAACATACGGTCAAGTCTTGAAGGAGATGAATGAAGATAAAAATCACATACAAAAGCAAGACAAGATCAGCATAAGAGGAAGAAGGCTCGTCAATTTCAAGCCAAGAAACCTCCACCTCCTGCCATGTCCAAGATGGAAAGAAGAAAACAATAAAAAAAAAGGAGGTTTGGAAGACTCGGAAGAGACCAACAAAAGCAAAGAAGAAAAAAGCCAAAAAAAGGACAAAATGAAAGAGTAGTACCTCAGCACTTTGACAAACAGACGTGGTCTTCAAATTCCCATACTTCAAATTAATATTTTATTGGTTATGTAGTTAAAGCTGACAGAAAGGAAAGACCAACCTTATCTTAGTGTCTTCGACCCAAAAAAAACCTTATCTTAGTGTTTCCTTGGTTTTGGCGTGCATCCCAAATTCAAAGCCCTGAAGTGATTATGGCTGACGGGTAAAGAGATGAATGATTTGGTCCAACTTGAGTTAATTTAAACTACTCCAAAGATAAAATGGGGGTGATTCAGTTTGATTCCACTTCTACTACTCCAAATAGAGACTGGTTATGGTTTCAAGCGGCAGCTGATCATCAAAGCCTTTCTAACGTGGATCATTTATTTATGGGCCAACTAATAAAAATGTTAAGGCCTGCAAGTAAATTAATGGGTTGAAAAAACAAATTACCCATTAACTGTCAAACACCCAAATTATTTGATGGGTGATCCAAATAAATTATGTCATCCCCACAACCATATGTGAGTAAATTAATGGGCTTATTAAAATGCCTGTTAATTTTCTTTGGACATTGACAATAAGCAAATATGGTACAAAACCATTTCAAATTTTCTCATGGGTCATCTATCCGTACAAATTTCAGTGAGATCAAATTCAAATATCTCAAACACAAACTCTTTCAAGGGGTCATCCATCCCTTGAAAGTCCAATCATTTTGGAACTACGCTGGTTTGATCCCATCAAAGGTACGTAGGCAGTCTAGCATCCTTCTAGACACAACCGTAATCAAACTTGAATCACTGGTTACATCAACCAAATTCTCACAAATCAAATATCTATTTCCACCCAAATCATTTTCTGAACTACGTCCGGTTTGATTCCGCCAAGGATACGTAGGCAGTTTGGAAATTCAATCCAATACAACCGCAAGTCCAAACAGAATCCCTGGTTTACCTTAATCAAATTCGCCCCAAACACTTTTCCAGTCACAAAATCAAATTGAATCCCTGGTCTAACCACATTTAGCCAAATACAACAAATTCTTTCAAGGGGTCATTCATTCCTTGAAAGTCCAATCAAATTCTCCAGTGAACTACAAAAGGCTTGATCCCCGACAAAGGGTATGTAGGCAGTCTAGGGTTTCCTGGATGCAGCCATAACATCAAATCAAATTCCATTATTTATTTCATTCTTCACTTTGGAATCAAAGGGTGTTCTCTTCTCAAAGAGATTATAATTAAGAGATATTTTTTATCTTGAATGGGTCGAACTCAATTAATAATAAAAACTCTTATTGGTAAATAAGAGTGAAATTATGTTGGGTGAATTTTTAATTACATTATTACATTTTTTATCTAACAGTCGTAAAAACATTGTTGCACGTCAGTTAAACAATTGACGTCTCAGAGAATACAGACGTCAAAAAAGGTTATAAAAGAGACTTAACAAAGACTAGCCACATCATGGAATAAATAAATAACCGACGTAGTAAGAATATAACAACGTCGAATAATTGAATTTTTGGGACATAGTAAAGTATAATCACGACCTTCATTTACAATAACCGACGTCAAATCCATAACTCAAGGCGTGTCGTTATTTATTAACGACGGTTAAGCTAAATGACGTCTCAGAGATTACACACGTCTATGTGGCTCACAAAAGAGACTTTTAAAATGCCAACCACGTCAAAGTCTACAACCACCGACGTTGTAAAATACTAACAACGTCCTAAAATGTGACTCCTAGGCCGTAGTAAATGGATTAAACATGACAGGTATTTTAATTAACCGACGTGTAATGTTAAATTCTCGTCGTTTTGTTTTGTGTTCAAGCCGTCAAAATAATTTTCAACGTCTGTGGTGACCTAAAGGGTCGTGGTTATTATTGTTTTTACGTCAGTTCAAGTAAATATATGCCATGTTATATGTTTTAGACGTCAGTTTTTTATTTAGTGAACGTAGTATTTATTAACCACGACGGTTTCTAATTTTTACACGTCGGTTTTGTTTTGATTTAGAGACGTTGATAAAACTATTTACGTCGGTTTTTGTAGTGTTTTTGACATTTAACATTATTTAAACGTCTGTGTTTTACTAAAACCGTCGTCCATTATAGTCAAAAGTTCTCTTTTTATGCTTTTATGTATCAAAACGACGTCGGTTTTAGTTTTTTTTTATGACGTGTAATATTTTAAACCACGTCGTTTTCTTTTGTGTTCAAGCCGTCAAAATAGTTTTCAACGTCTGTGGTGACCTAAAGGGTCGTGGTTATTATAGTTTTTACGTCAGTTTAAGTAAATGTAGACCATGTTGTATGTTTAAGACGTCAGTTTTTTTATTTAGTGAACGTAGTATTTATTAACCACGATGGTTTCCATGTTTTACACGTCGGTTTTGTTTGATTTAGAGACGTAGATAAAAATATTTACGTTGTGTTTGTAGTTGTTTTTGACATTTAATATTATTTAAACGTCTGTGTTTTAATAAAATCGTCGTCTATTATAGTCGAAAGGTCTCTTTATGTATGGAATCGACGTCGGTTTTATTTTTTTATGACGTGTAATATATTAACCACGTCGGTTATTTGCCGTCGTTATTTCAAGTGTTAAAAGACAGCGGTCGATTTCTCGTCGGTTGTAAAACATGATACACGACGGTGGATTCCCATCGTCTATTTCGTTTTTGTAGTAGTGTCTCTTGCGAAAGACTTTCGTTGGCAAATTATGAATCTAAACCACACAATCAAACGAACATCATATATATGTGAATCAGATTCATAGTATTTGTTCCAGAAGAGTTTATAAAAAGTTATATATGATATATGCATGCATGATATCCATTACATACCATGTCTTGTGAATCATCATAATTGATGAACTGATCTCCCCAAATGCTTGGGTGAAAATTTGCTGTCCTACGAGCAATTTCATTTGTGGTTGAGCTACTGAACCAACTTGGACAGACATAGTTTGCATGCTTTTTTTTTTTGTGTAGGGAAGGGAAAGCTTAATCGGTGTTGATCACAATGCTTGTACAATCGTGTATATGTAGGCAAGCATCGGGATATAGGCTTAGTTAAGCGGACAGACATAGTTTGCATGCTTTTTTTTTTTTTGTAGGGAAGGGAAAGCTTAGTCTGTGTAGATCACAATGCTTGTACAATCGTGTATATATAGGCAAGGATCGAGATATAGGCTCAGTTAAGCGGAAATCAAGAAATAAATTAAAATCTGCATACCAGAAAGTAGATTAATATATAAAAAAATCACGTAATAGTATGCAACTGTTGCAACTGTTGTCTCAGGTTCTTTGAATGGGATTGTTTTTATTGTTGTCTCACGTAAGACAACAATTAAGGGGCCAGGGTGAATCAGCAAGATTTGTTTGCTTCCTTTGTTTTTGTATTTTTATTCTTTTGGGTCTTTTGAGCAACCTATGAGATTTATGCACGTTTTTTTTATGGGGTCTGAATGAATGAGATATATGCACGTTCAGGGTGGGAGAAAGATATATATGCATTAACACATATGCATATGTTAATGTCCACATGGCGACGTCGTTTCTGGATGGACGGCTGAGATAATCAACAGAGCCCCGGGATGGGAAATGTTATGTGTTGTTCTGAATGGAGATGGCGAGCTCAATCCTTTTGACCGTTGATGTCCACTTCTAATTATCATATTAATTTGCTGTTATTTCTACAAAATTATTACATTATTTGCTGTCATTTCAATAAAAAAGTTGCTTATGTTGTGCTTTAAAAATAATTAGCTTTAAAATAAAGCTCCTCTATGTTTGGTGAATAATATTTTTAAAGTTTCTTTAGTATAAAAAGCAGTGTCAAAACTATTTGGTAAATTTTATATAAAACTATTGCAAATGTGAATAATGACTAAAATAGACATGATGTTGAAAGTGTTATGCGCTAATCATGTGGTGGTAATGATGGGGTGGTGAAAGAGATAGAGGTGAAGGTGGTGGTGAAAGAGGTGGTGATAGAGGTGGTTTATAGAAGGTGATCTCAATATGTCTAAACAAACACTGATTTGGGCATCTACGTGTTTTCTTGTAGGTACCCCCTTCTCTCTCATTTGTGGCAAGCGAAGTATGGTGATCGGCTTCTCAACATGGACATAAGATTACTTGTTGGAGGACCAGAATTTTATGCTCCAACAGAGGACAAGTTCAAATTCTAGGCCTATGGGGCACAGGTTCTACAAACAGAGAAACGACAGAATCCTTGAGAAAAATTCCAGCATGAGTAAAGCCATCATCATGCTTGTATACAACTTCAACCACTCGTGCAAGATTCAGAATTCGCAGTAACAGGGGCATGGGGATGGTGGTGTTCTGGATGCACGCTTCGTTTATGTCCTTCCATGCATTATTCACTTGCTTGCTTAGTTCGATATTGCTTCTTCTTCTGTGGCACCATATTCTTTCATGTAGCATTCCACAGCTGAGGCAACATGTCCTCTCTTTTGCTCAAACTGCATGAATATAGACATGAAGGTTAAGCTTGAAAGGGTAAGTTATGGGGGACAATTCAAATAATTAAGAAACGAAAAAAACAATGTGTCTACAATAATCTCATTTGATACATGTACGAGGCAAATGACTTGAATCAACAACAACAAATATGTGAACTAAACCCAACTTTTGGTTGATTTTTGGATCTACCTAAAGTTAAAAGTTTGGTTTTGAGATCTATCTCAAGTTCTCTATAATTCAATAAACTACTGTTATTAGTACGTTTGATAAATAAAAGTACCTGGTGGGACTTGATGTCATCCATGAGTCTACCAATTAATGATGCAGCCTTTAATATCTTAGGGTCGTTGAACACCCAATCCATGGAGTTTTTGGTAGCAATATCTCCCATTCCAGCAAGGATGTGGTTGCCATCATTAAGTAGGCTGTATCAAGCGCTGCCGACATGTATTCATCCATTGTTGGTATGTATTTCTGATGGAACCATTTGGCTTCTCGGAAGTAAGCTCTAACTGGACTTTCATCTGAAAGACCAAACCATTTAATTAATCTCTATTCTCTCTATAATTTCATCACACACAAAAAAACATAGGGAAAAAAACGTTTTTAGTCATTGAGTTTTACACAAAAATTCAATTTCATCATTGGGAAAAAAATTAAGCTAGTGACCAAATTGAAATTTCATGCAAAACCAGTGACCAAAAAATAAGTTTTTTACTAGTATATATAATATTTATAAAAAAAGAAAGACAGAGAATGGTAAAATATTCAAAATACCAAAAAATGCCCTTAGTTAATTGGCAAGGGCTAGTATATGTTAAAACTATAATCTCTCTTTATTAATTACAATTGTGCATTGGCACCATTTGTGTAGCCTTGTAATGGCAATATTAATTCATGAGGCTTACTGTTTCTCTTGCGTAGTGGATTATATATAAGTTTCCCTCATTTGCAAGATTTTCTCAATTTCAACGTAAACATCCATAGTGCCTGATAGC
>BJCG01001666.1:0-35051 GCA_005406145.1 Prunus yedoensis | reverse complement strand
GCTAACGCTATACAAACCGTTGGAGAGAGAGAGAGAGATAGACACAATCTAAACTCAATCTCAACCATCCATTACAAGCTGTGTGATTAAGACACCTGTCCAATGTTTTAAGCCTTATGAGACTTAACTAACTCAATACAATTTTAAACTATAACAACTCAGCCTATGAGCTGAGACATAACCCAGATAACAACACTAATTAGTTCACTAATTTATACACTAACACTCCCTTTAAATTATGAACTGTTTCACTCCAAGAGGGTTCCTGAGATATGTAACTTGCTCCCTTGCTAGTGCTTGGTGAAAATAATCAACTACTTGCTCCTTTGTGGGATAGTAAAGCAAATCGATTACACCTTGTTGTAGAGCTTCCTTGATGTAGTGCTACCCTCCGATTTATGTGTTTGGTTTCTGATGAAAGATTGGATTCTTGGTGATTGCAATGGCTGAGGTGTTGTCACAATTCAGTGGTGTGGCAACAGTTTGCACTTCACCAAATCCTTCAACACAAATCTTAGCCATGTAGCCTGTGCAGTAGCTTCTTGAGGCACTAATATACTCGGCTTCTGCTGTGGATAAGGCAACACATTGTTGCTTCACAAATGCCCAAGAAAACACCCCACTGCCAAAAGTGAAGGCATATCTAGATGTACTTCTCATGTCATCTTCTGAACCCTTCCAATCACTGTCACATTAGCCTATTAACATTGTCCCTTCTCCTTTCTTGTACTCCAAACCAAAGTCAAGAGTGCCTTGATTATATCTAAGCACTCTTTTAGCCGTTCCATAATGCTTGGTGGGTTGGACAGCATGCATAACCTGACACAAACAGGCAGCATACATTATGTTTGGTCTTGTTGCAGTAAGGTATAACAAACTTCCAACGAGTTTTCGATATTGAGCCTCATCTGCAGCTCTACTATCATCATCCTTCCTCAATTTGTCATTTGGAACAAGGGGAATACTAACTAATTTGCACTCTTGCAGGCCAAATTTTTGTAAGAGAGTAGAAGCATACTTTCCTCTGATGTAAGAAGATGCAATTATCCCTCTGTATAACTCCCATTCCTAGGAAGTGATGTAATTAACCCAAGTTTGTCATCTCATATTTCTGCATCATATCAGACTTGAAATCTTGCAATAATTCTTGAGAGTTACCAGTGTAAACAATGTCATCAACGTATATAGACACTATAACAACTCTATGTTTCCCTCACACTTTACATACAAAGTTGCCTCACTGGTACTTCTCTTTGAAACCACACTACACAAGATAAGAATCAATCTCTCCATACCAGGTCCTAGGTGCCTGCTTCAATCCATACAAGGCTTTGTGCAATTTGTACACTTTATCCTCTTTAACCTTCACTAGAAATCCATCTGGTTGTTCTATGTAGACTTCTTCTTCAAGTACAACCATTCAAAAAAGCAGATTTCACATCCAACTGATATAATTTCTAGTTGTTCTTTGTAGCCCAATGCAATGAGAGTTCTTATAGTGTCCAATCTAGCCACAGGTGCAAATGTCTCATTATAATCAACTCCTGGCTTTTGTGCATAACCTTTTACAACTAGTCTGGCCTTGTTCTTCTGAATTGAACCATCTAGATTCAACTTTGTCTTGTATACCCATTTTACACCCCAATCACAGGTTTATCAAAATGGTCTGTTCACCAACTCTCATGTCTGATTCTTTTCTATCATGCTTATTTCATTCTCCATTGCCTTCTCTCCATGCCGCATCCTTTGCAGCCTCATCAAAACTAGGGCTCAGCACGGTCCAGTTCAACCCGGTTTTCATATGAAATTAGAAATCGAAACCTGTATTGGTTCATCGGTCCGATCTGGTCCGTTTTATGACATTTTAATAACAAACCCGAATCAAACCAGACAGTTAGATCCAGTTCGGTTTTCAGTTAATCCCGATTTGGGCCGACTCCAAAGCCGAATCGATTTTTTTTTTGTTTTGTTTTACATTTCTAGCTTCAAGCCCAATTTGTTTTTGCTTTTTTGTGGACATTTCCAGCTTCAAGCCCAACCGAATTTTAAAACTTTTTGGGCTTAAATATCACAATTGGCCCACTTAACATATTGAATCAAGTAATCATTCTTTAGCAAAATAATAAAATAATAAAATAATCCAACATTAAACTTAAATTACAACCAAATTTATAATGAAGCAACTAAATTACAACAAAATGTTAAATTACAGCTCTCATTTTCTTGTTGCCGCATATCAGAAGCTCCAATATCTGTTTCTAACCAAAAACATAAAGAACAAATTATAAGAAGCTTAAAGTAACAGTTTATAAGAATAATTTCAAAAGTTGCATTTGGTGAAATAATGAGATGCAAATCCTGTCAAAATATGTTGGGGCAGCAGAGGAAGAGCCATTAGCCTTAAAATCCTCTCAAGAAACTGAGAAAATGTAATAACTTCTTGCTTCCACTGCTAGGTATAATAATTTTTCCCAACCTACAAAGCATTCAAAACTTTATCAGTTAAGCGAAAAAATAAGAACTCAAAATCGAAAAACTTTAATCAATTATTTCATGCAAAAATCCTCCAAAGATGGACCAGATCTCTTCAAAACCACTGTACAAGAAAGTGATAGAAGCATCAAGGAAGAAGGCAAGAATACATGACGTGGACTGCAACTTTGCCATCTCCCTCATGATATAGCAACCCACTGTTCTAGAAAAATAAATTAACAAATAATAAATTGAATAGAAATCCTTATTCCAGAAAGAAAAAGAAAAAAGAAAACCATAAATAAATTAAATTAATTGTCTAAAGCATACAGCTACAGACTGCAAATTAAACCACAAATATTATACATATTTTTTCTCTATTCCTCTGTTGAGAAAGTCATGAAGGTATGACAACCAACATGGCCAATATTGATTAATAGAAATTTAGAAAAACAGATATGAGAAAAAATCTTTGGAATCTACCAAAAACCACAAAAAATAAGGGAAAAGAAAGAACTCACCCTCTCATTGTTGTCATCATCATCATCGATGAAGGTATGGGCTCACCCTCATCGTCGTTGTCGGCGATGTGTCTCTCGCCATCCTCACCTCCTTCACCTTCTTCGTCGGAGAGAGAGAGAGAGGATGAGGAGAAAGAGAAAATAGAAAAAGGGGCAACTGAGAAAATTATGAAGGGGAGGAGAGATGGGGAGAGAGCTGAGTTAGGGGTTAGAAATAAAAGGATAAATTGGTTAGGTTATGTGCAGTCCTTTCTATACAAAGAATGTAGAATCGGTGCACCAACCAATCATAATATAGCATATTTAATAATTTTTTAAAATTATATATTTAATAATAACCGGTCCGGTCCCGGTTCAATTCAATTTTTTAAAATAATAAACTAGAATTGGGAACTAGGTTAAACCGTCCGGTTCGATTTTGGTCACTCAGTCCGATTTTGGGTCACACATGGTTTTTTTTTGGTTTTTTCCAGCTTGGTTCGGCTCGGTTCTTCGATTTTCCGGTTTAGATACCCACCCCTAATCAAAACACTCAGGCTCACAATGCAAACATGACACCTTTCATAAATTTTACTTAGGTTCCTGTATCTCATGGAGTGTCATCATATTGTGGAAGAAAGACTTCTTGCTTCGCCACCTTCAGTAACTAAAGGAATCTCACGTCCAAACTAAGTACCATCAGAAAACACTTGATCTTTGAGTTTCCAATTCATCAGTAGTTCTATCTATATCTGAATGTCCATATGCAGGTAGAGGAATACAAATTCCCTTGACTTTGTGCTTCTCCCAATCCCACTTGCCATGTTCATCAAAGATCACATCTCTAGAGAGCAACACCTTTGAGTTATAGGATTCAGTATCCTATACGTCTTCCCACAGATACCATAACCAATAAAGACAACCTATGGCACTTGTTGCTTCCAACTTATGTCTCATAGCTCTTGGAATTAAAGGATAACACACTGAGCCAACACTTTGAAGTGTTAATGCCTGGCTTTCTCCCACTAAACCTCTCAAAGGTGTAGAGTTTTCTAAGGCTTTTGTTGGGCTTCGATTTAACAGATATACTGCTGTGTTCACTGCTTCACACCACAGGTTGTATGGCAGCTCTTTCTCATGAACCATGCACTTTGCCACTTCCATAACTGTTCTATTCTGCCTCTCTGCCATGCCATTTGTTGGGGAGAGTATGCAATGGTAAGCTATCTTTCTATTCCCAGTTCTTCACAAAACTGCACAAACTCATGTGAATTGAACTCCCCTCCCCTATCTGTCCTCAACCTCTTTACATGGTATCCACATTGCAATTCCACCATCACCTTAAATTTCTTAAACACATGAAGTGCTTCTAATTTGTTTCTCAAGAAATATACCTAGCACATTCTTGAGTAGTCATCAATGAATGTGATAAAGTATCTATTCCCTCCCAAACTTGGTGTTTGCATAGGACCACATATATCAGAATGAATCAAACCTAGTGGCTCCTTCGCTCTCCATTTCGATTCTTTTGGAATGCCTCTCTATGATTCTTCCCCATTGCACAGCCATGCCATACTGCATCATGCTCTTGGATTTCAGGCAGCCCTAGTACAAGTTCTTATTTCTATAACAGTTTGAGACTTGTGAAGTTTAAATGCCCAAACCTCTTATGCCACAGCTTAGAACACTCATGCACACTGGTTTTCAAAGCAAACTCTTTGTTTGTATTGAACACTAATGGAAAACACCTGTTCCCTTTCTGTCTTACACTTACTACCAAGTGTTGTAGAGTTCTATCATCAAATGTGTCAACCTTACAATCTCCAAATAAGAAAAAATAACCATGATCTGTCATTTGTCCCACACTAAGCAAGTTTTCTGCAAAACCAGGTACCAACATGACTTCTTTTATGTACTGTTTGCCTTTCATGGTTTCAATGACCAAAGTCCCTTTTCCTGCTACATCAACCAACATTCCAGTATCTACTTGAACTTTGGCTTTCACTCTTCTATAAATATCAACAAGAAAATCTTCCCTGGATGTCATGTGGTTGCTACAACCACTATCTATATACAATTCATCACTTATCCTTTTTACTTCTCCAGAGTGATTAGCATAAAATAGATTTCCAGGTTCTTCAACTTGATTAGAAAAATGCCCTTGTTGCACTAACTTGTCTGTGTGACAATACCTTGCAATATGCCCGATCTTGTTACACTTATGACATTTGACCTTATTCTTAAGCCAACACTCCTCATAGTGCAATTTGTCATAAAATTTACATTTATCCCCAGTATTGCATGCCTCATTCTTCACATAAGGATTAGCCTTATTGTTCCCTTCATAAGAACTAGCCTTATTACTCCCTTTAGCCTTGTTACTCCATGATTTCCATTTAGGTTTCTGAGACATATTTTGGTTGTTTTGACTATTGAACCGATTAGGTTTCGATCCAATATTCAAACTCGAAAATGCCTTCTCTGTACCACTCTCACCATGCCTATCAAGCCTCTGCTCATAACCTTTCAAAATAGCAACTACATCGTGCGCATTAATAGCGTCCAGATTTTTAGTATTCTCTATCACAGTTGCAATGCTATCATAGGATTTAGGTAAGCTAATCAACAATTTTTGAACAATTCATTGATTACTCATATCCTCACCATAGCTTCTCATTTGATTAATTAAATCAAACAGTTTAGCAATATACCCAGAAAGTGACTCGCTATCATTCATACGTGTATACTCAAAATCTCTACAAAGACCTTGAAGTTTCACAGATCTTACTTGTTTGTCACCCACAAATTCTTGTTTTAAAATATCCCACGCAGCTTTCGCACTTTCCTGAGTTGCAATTCTTGGAAAAATCTGATCGGACACAGCTCCTTGAATAATGCCTAATGCTCTGGCATCTTTCACTGCATTCTCACTTAACAGCTTCCTCTCCATCTCCGTGAGTGCCTCCTCCTTCATCGGAATTTTATACCCATTCTCAACCATTTCCCATAGCTCATGTGATCGAAAGATGGTTTTCATCTTAATTTGCCAGAAATCAAAGTTTTTGCCATTGAAGATTGGGGCTCTGAGTTCTCCTCCTCCAGATCCAAATATGTTAGTCTAGATTACCGATTTGAGCTCAAGAATCACGCAATGAGTTTTTGCTTAGGGATTCGAGCCCACTCTCACAATCACAACGCCCAGAAAATTCAGATCGAACCTAGATCTAAGGTCATGTTAGAGAAAATCGGAATTGGCAGATTTTGGAAGAAAAATCTCAGATACGTTTTGTATTCTGTTTCTATATTGCTTACACATAACTATTAGAGCATATGAGCTCACGCTATACAAATCGTTGGTGGAGAGAGAGAGAGAGAGAGAGAGAGAGAGAGAGAGATAGACACAATCCTAAACTCAATCTCAACCATCCATTACAAGCTGTGTGATCAAGACACCTGTCCAATGTTTTAAGCCTTATGAGACTTAACTAACTCAATACAATTTTAAACCATAACAACTCAGCCTATGAGCTGAGACATAACCCAGATAACAACACTAATTAGTTCACTAATTTATACACTAATAAAGACTTTACCCTAATTTTGAACTGCATAACCTTCCTATTGTTGCATTCCTAAAAGGACACAAATTAATGTGCAAACAACCAATTAAAAATACCCGCAAGTGCACGAATCTAATGAGGTATAGATTATGTAAGCACGGGGTCGATCCCATGAAGAACTGTCGGCTTCCTACAAGTTCTAATTTGAGTACGTAAAGAACACTTATTTAACACACCACAAATGCAAATGGAAACTGGAAATGAGTAAAGAAGTGTAAAAGAAATGAAACAACACAAGAAACCAAAGAAAAATACAAACAGCACTTTCTATCACCCTTTTATCACAATTTGGAAAGATTCGTTTCTCTGTTTTTCCAGTTTCGACCTCTGTCCAGTATTTTGCATATAACTTTCTAACCGTTTGTCCAAATTTCAAGTTCTTTATACGGTTGGATTCAGCACAGAAAAACGAAGAACACATTGCGGACCAAAAGTCCAAAACAGTTATGAAAATAAACAGAATTCAATAAAGAAAATACACAACGTTTCAAACACACACACACACAACACAATTTGGGGAGGGGGGTTTAGTTTGGTTCAAGTGCCCTAATTCTATTGCATGAAAGTAAATGACTTTAAATTTAAATGAGAATGGCAGAGAATGAAAATCAAAATGTGAAATTAAAATGTTACAAACACTAGGGTTTTGGAATCCACCCTAAACAATTCTACCAATATTCATGGATACTCAAGTAATGAACTCTAAACATATTGATGAAGATGTTCGCAATCAAGACCGGGATTAGTGGCTCAAGACGCATTGATTCTCTCTAATATACGTAAAGTGCATGGTTAGTGCTACAATACTTGTGCCTTCCCTATAACCAAATCTAGGTGTGCTTAGTACTTCGATTCAATTACAAGAAAAACCCATTAAGTTCAAAGAGAATATGAACATCACAAGAACCCTAAAGCATGATGTTTACATTAGGTATTCAAGAAACCAATTCACATGGATGATTCTTACTTCATCCATTCATTGCTTAGGAAAATATGAAGATACACATAATCCCAACAACCTCAAGAAGAGTGCTCTCAAAAGTGATCAATAAAAAAGAACATAAATCAAGGATAGATTATTTTGGTGAATAGGAATTCATCAATTGTTGTCAAGAAACCAATTCACATGATGCTCACTTAAACAAGTTCAATCATTTGTTGCTAATTAGAAATTATGTTCTTGGGTATCTTATACAACTTCTCAACTTTAGCTACATGCATACAACCTAAGGTGATTAAGCAAAGGAAGCAAACACATATCATATAAGATTCAATTAGTGAATGGGATTCATCAACAACATCTAAAAATTCATACACTCAAAGCATCAAAACAATAAGGTATTCATGTTTAGGGCTTCAACCTAAGCCCTAACTAAATAAGAAGTTACATTGAAACTAAGAAATTACAAGAAACAAATAAAATGAAAGAAACTAAGAACAAAGAGGAGAAAGAGAATGCATCTTCAACCCCTTGGATTCTTGCCTTAAGGCTCCCCAAGGTTCTCTCTAATTGTCATGCCATTCTCCCCTCCCCTTGGTTGCTCCTAGCTCCAAGCTCTTCAAAATCTGCTCCCCATGTGTAGAATGAATAGAATGGATAGAATGAATTGCCTTCCCACGTTCAAAAGCCTCTCATACTTCAGATTGCAATTAACTTTCCATTGCCCATCAATTTCCAGCTCACACTTTGAATATAAAAGTCATTCTTTCCTCCAAAGCCTTTGCCCTTGTCCCCTTTGCCATGATGAAGCCTTGTCTTCACAAAGATGCCAATTGCTTTAGAAAATATCTCATTTACTAAGGTAATTTCTTGTTACCAAGTGTTATGGTAACAAGAAGAATCAAGATGACACAATGGAGGTAAAAGCTGGCCAATTTCGAATTTCCAGAGCTGTGGTAACATGCTGGATTGGTTGGATAGGCAATACTTGTCCAATGGAGCTCAAATTTGGATATGTTGTAGTCAACATCCATTGGAACAAGTTTCATGAAGATCTTCACCTCATTCGAGCACCAGAGCATATTGATCCCAGGCCAAGAAGTTGACCTACGAAAATGAACAAAAACAGAATTTATAACCAATAATGCACTTTTAGTTCATTTTCATTCTAACCAAGGTAAAATCTAAGAAAACACAAAAAGGAAGTAAAAAGCTATAAAATGTCAAGATGTCTGCCGCGCAAATCTCACGGCCTGGAGTTCCGGGCCGAGGGGATATGCGTTAACACGCGGTTTCCTGCTTTTGGACGGGGTGCATTTGTGCGCGGGCGTGCCAGCACGGTCTACCGTGCGTTGAGGTGTTTGAAGTGGGTGAAAGTGTTTAGATGGTGCGCCTGTCTGAACTCGTCTTCTAATCAAACGATTGTAGCCGAGAGAGGAACTAGTCTCGGCCGTAAGGTTCACGGCCTGAACTACAAGGCCGTTGAGTAGTGGTGTTTGGTGGGTTTTAGGGCGGTGCTCCGGCGCGCTGCTCAGTGAGCGGCGGTCGTATGATATATGGGGTGAGTGAGCGAATAACAGAGATGGTGCTCCGGCGCCTTGAAGAACAAGGGTCGTATGATATATTGATGAATGGATTTTCCTTACAAACTAACACTACTCCTAGGAAAACAAGTAAAATATTAAAAGTGCATTACAGGAAAATATAAGTTGCTCCGTGGGAGGCTTTTGTTTGGTGTTTGAACCCTTTGAAAGTGGTCTTGAGTCTTGTATTTATAGGCAGAGTTCCTGGAGGGGTAATCGAGGCTGAAAATCTGCATGGTGGAGCCTGATTAGCGCAAGTGGGTAGTCCAATCGACATTTGGGATCGTGAAGTATGGTGGTGTGACCCCATGAATCCCGGTGAATCTCGGCCGCCGCCCTGATCGTGGGTTCTGGCTTCTGGCCGTGGAGACACATTTATTGCTCTGGTGGCTAGTCACCTAATCTCTCAAGCTGCAAAGAGCTTTGTGAGAATGTTGGCGTCTAATCATTCTGATCTATGTCACCAAATCCTGACTCCAATCACTTCCCACCTTCCCTCGTGCATTAAATGCTTATTCTTGGCCAGTGGGTTTGCTGCAATAAACAGAGGCCTTGCTTCATTAAATGGAGCGTGGGACCCTGCTGTCACGTGATGATATGACTTTAATGCTTTTGGCCGTGATCTTGCTCGATCTCGGCCTCAGCTTATAATTGAGGCCGAGGTCATCGTGCCTTAGCAATTTTCTCTTGCTTCTCTGGAAGGTCAAGCATCCTGGTTGAAACGCTGCGCTTTTAGCTTCTTGAGAGAAAGACAAGGCCGAGAAGAGAGGTTCTCTCGGCCAAATCGTGGCCGTGATTTATCAGGCACAAACACAAGAACTAACTCAAAATAATAGGTGAATAACATGAAAAATCATGTGTAAAAATGAACCGAACACCTATCATTAGGTCTGATCATGGCCCAATCTGCATCTCTTGCCCTATTAGCCCTTACTCTAAACGTAGAGCTTTTAAGTTTGAGGCCATATGGCTATCTCACGTTGATTTCCATCGAATTGTAAACAAGCCTTGGGATGAAACTTCTTGTGGCTACTTTGCCTAGAAAATAAGTACTTGTTGTAAAACCTTTCAACATCTTTTGAAAGGGTGGAACAGAGAGGTCTTTGGTAACCTCTTTCATAATCTTAAGACTGCTCAAGATGAATTGCAACCAATTCAAGAACAACTAGCCCGGCGTCCCACTGACTCTTAACTCTTGAATAAAGATCTTTCCCTAAATAGGGAACTTAAGCTTGTTCTTGAACAAGAAGAGATTTTTTTATGCTCAAAAGGCTAGGGCTAACTAGTTACAGTTAGGTGATAAAAATACTAAGTATTTCCACACTCAAGCTCTTATTAAGAGAAAAAGAAACCGAGAATCCTCAAAATCAAAGATAGTAATGTTTTTGGGTTGATTGTGAGAATCTTCCTCAAACCTTTCTTTAAGCTTTCCAACATAGGTTTAACTCTGCTCATCCCCCTCCTAAAGTTTACTGAAGGATTTTGTAAAGATTATTGATCCTTGTATTACTCCTAATGAGAATGTTTTTGTTTATTAGCTCATGTTTCTAAAGCTGAAATTGAAGCTGTTATGCGCAGCATTGGTGCTCTTGGGACCCATGGGCCTGATGGTATTCATGCCTTGTTTTTCCATCAGTACTGGGATAAAACAAAGCATATTGATAAATCTAGTTAATGATTTTTTCTCTCATAATTCGCCGTTGTTTGCTATCAATCACACCCCAACATAGCCCTCATCCCTAAGGTTGACAACCCTGAGTCTATTGCTCAGTTTCAGCCTATTAGCCTTTGTAATGTTACCTATAAACTCATCACAAAGATTATTATCAATCAGCTCCGATCTCTCCTTGCTAAATGTATTTTCAAAAACACATTAGCCCCTGGTAAATCTATTTTTGACAACATTCTTATAGCTCATGAGTTTTTCATTGATTTCAAACGTAAAAAATGCTCTAGAGGAGCCATGGCTATTAAATTAGATTTAGAAAAAGCTTATGATGTTCTTGATTGGTCTTATATCAGAGCATGCTTGTTACAATTTGGATTTTGCTCAGATTGGTGTAATAGAATCATGAATTGCATAACTAGTTCCTCTTTTTCTATTTTTCTTAAAGGCACTGCTCATGGACATTTTACTACTTTGAGAGGAATTAGACAAGGGGATCCTCTATCCTCTTATATTTTCATTTTGTGCATGGAGCCTTTTATGCAATTCAACCTGCTTTCTACTTTTACTAAATCGAATGTGGGTTTACTTTCTTCACATGAGGGTTTTCACATTTCAACTCTTGTCTTTGCTGATGATTGTCTAATTTTTGAAAGAGCCAATTCTGTGGCGGCTAGAAATATTACAAAACTACTTGATTTCTTTTCTAAAGCGTCTGGTCAACAAGTCAACTTGCATAAATCTAGTGTGTTTTTTTCAAATAATGTGACTACAAGTGTCAGAACTCATCTAAGCAATCTCTTACAAATTCAACACAAAACTACTATAGGACGCTATCTTGTCATTAATTAACAATACTGTTTTTTTGGAAAGATCCCCTCAATGCTAAACTTATGATTGAAAGAATTAAAAATACATTTGTTGGTTGGAAAGCTCAAACCCTTTCAAGGGCTGGAAGACTCACCCTTATCAAGGCAAGTATTTATGGTATTCCAAATCATACACTGTCTTGTTTCTAAAGAAGTTACTAAGGTAATGAACATAAGTTGTATGAGATTTTTTTGGGGAAGCAACACTAAGGTTTCTCCTGTTTCTTGGAAGGATGTTTGCCTTCCCAAGGAAATGGGAGGGCTTGGTGTATGCTCTCCTTCCCATTTCAATCTTGCAGGTTTAGCTAAACTGGGTTGTACTTGTTTAACTGATAGCTCTAACTAGTGGACTCAAATTGTAACAAGAAAATATCTGAAAATGGATCATTTCTTGGCTCTTAAGAAAAAAAAATTCTTATTCCTCAACTTGACAAGCAATTCTGGATGCAAAATCTATCCTCAATAAAGGGATCAGGTGGATTGTGGGAAATGGTCAGTCTATTCCTTTCTGGACAACCCATTAGGTTTTTCCTTTCCCATTAATTGATCTGATTCCTTTAACTCAAAGAGGCAACATTAATACTAATATTTTGGTCTCTGATGTTATTTAGAATCAACCATAGGATAAAGATAAACTATTAGAAGTTCTTGAAGAGGATGTTTTAGATAAAATTCTCTCTATCCCCTTACCCCTATCCCCCCTTGAAGATCAATTGATATGGGTTCCTAATCCCAGTGGTAAGTTTTCTATCAGAAGTGCTTACAATGTTCAATTGCCGGAAGAAATTTCTCACCCTCAAGCTATTCTTTTGAAGAAAATTTGGAAGCTTTTTTTGCCCCATAAGGTGAAGCTTTTCTCCTGGTTACTGAAAGAATGCAAGTCAAAAGTCACTTACATACATTTATCCCAATAGTGGACCCTAAATGCTGTCTTTGTAAAAATCACAGTGAAACCATTAACCACCTATTCTTTACTTGTCCTTTTGTGGAGTCAGTTTGGAATTATACCAACTTGCCCATTGATTTTGAAACCCAAAATTTTGACTACCTTTATTGGTTAAACTCCTTTAATAACTCTACCAATCCAAATGGCCCAGATAACGTATCTAAAGCTCTCCTAATTTGTTGGCAAATCTGGGAAGCTAGAAACCACCTTGTCTTCTAGAATATTCCCCCTCATCCTCTCTGAGCTCTTACTGTAGTTGGTCAGCTGGGTATGGACTATTGGAGACACAACTTCCATCCTCCTTCTAAGTCTTCTATTCATGTGGATATCAAATGGAACTGTCCTCCTCTTGGTTGGGTTAAATTTAATTTTGATGGGTTTGTGCACAACAATAATGCTACAACTGGGTTTATTATTTGAAACAGTGATGGTCATGCTTTACTTGCTGGGGCAAAGAAAATTGGTGAGGTTACTATCATTGTCGCTGAATGCTTAGAATTGCGGGATGGTCTTGCTTATGTGGTGCATAATGGCTAGCGCAAAGTGTTGGTCGAAGGTGATTCTGAGATTGTCATTGACTGCATTAATCAAGCTGTCTCCATCCCTTGGAGTATCAAGTTGCTAACTCAGGATATTTTAATGTTATGTTCCCTGTGTGAGGAGGTCTCTTTGAAGCATGTTTTTCGTGAGGCCAACTTCACAGCTGATGCCATTAGTCGGTTATGGGCTCTCTCCTTCTAGGCTTTGGGAGCATAGTTTGCCTTTGAATTGTTCCATTCCTTTTTTACTTTGATTTGTTTGGGCCTGCGGGCTCTCCTGGTTTCTGTTTGTAATTGAATATTTTCCTTATAAAGAAAAAAAGCACGGCCTTTGGGCTGATAAAAATGGTTAGATTAAGTCCCAATATGGTTAGCAAACAACCCAATGACCAGGTGACAATGATATTGGTCCATCATCATAATATCGCGAGAGTTAGCTCATTAAAGAAATGTCTTAAATTGTCATATGATAGAGTAATGTCGAAGTTATAAAGATTTGGGGCACTAATGATTGGATTGGCAGAGAGACCTATAAAAGTATGAAACTCAACAAGATTAGTAAATAAAATCCTAAGGGCTCGTTTGGTTTGCATAATAAACTTATTGGGAATGAAACTCCTATATCTAATCCCAGGGGATGTGAATGGAAGATGTTCATTCTCATGTTTGGTTATGGTTTTCTCTCATGCCTTTGTTCGTTCATGGTTCAATATTCTCGTGTCCTAGGTGTAGAGGAACCACACCAATCCATCCCGAACTTGGTGGTTAAACTCTAATACGGTGACGATACTGTAGGGAAGGTCTTGCAGAAAAATAGCCCGACGCCACAATAATAAAAAGCTTAACACTTCTCATTCTTATTACTTTTTCAAAAAGAAAAAAAAAAAAAGAAAAGGTCGTCTTATTCAAAACCCCAATCCAATTATGAAATCCCTTCTCCCCCACTTCACACCTCGGAACACATCGTTCTTATATTTATATAAGGAGAGGCGCTTTCACATCTTCTTAACTGAAAATAGATAGGGAGAAGAAAGGTTCATTTTTTTTGGGTACTGGAAAATGAGGACCAGAAAATGCCCCTTTTTCTAGTAATACTCTTGGGAAGATTGTAGTGCAAGATAAATCATTATCTCTCATGATATTCCTCAAATTAGGAACTTAATTCATGTTAACTTTGGTTACCTTTGTCATCAATGAATTTAACCCAAGAAATAGAGGTTCTCAATAATAGAAATGAGTCTCACATTGAAGTTACAATTTTTACCGCATATCGCACATTTTCTTCATTTTACTACTTGTCTACAAGTAGAAGTAAATCTATCGTTTGTTGAGATTTCTATAATGGCGAGTCTAGGTGTTCTCCACTAGAGTTTACTCCGAAGAAGAGCCTCTAGATACGCCTACTGGATTTCTAGTTGAGTGTCTGTCGAGAAGCTCTTATCTTGAAAGTATTCCTATTTGTCACATTTAGTCTCGAAGAAGAACTTGCAGTCATAGAAGTTCCCCAAGTCACATTTTTCGAGTCCAAGCTTTGTTTTGCTTGGTTCTTTACTGATGAGCTACCAATGTGCCACAATTAATGTAATTTAGTTATCATCTTTATTGACATGTTCACACGATTAGATAGAGCATCTCCAACCGATATGTTAAATTACCACGTGAACAAGAAATGACAAGAATTACAAGAGAAAATTGTTCAAACCGAGTAGTCAAGTGCTACACGAATTTGGAGACATGCATGAAGCTTGATGTCCACATTGGCATCCCATAAAACTTAATGTCAAATGCTATTTGAATATATTTTTGCATTAGACCACACCATAATTTACTATCTATTAAAGCTTTATTCATCATATATACGTCATTTTCTTTAAAAAAAAATAACATAATAAATAATACAATATTTGACATTTCATGTGGATTTGAAAATTTCTACAAAGTATTAGATTGCCATTGGAGCCATCGAATTCAAATTTAACATTTCGAGTAGGTGTTAAAATATACAAAGTGAAATTAAACAAAATTTTGACGTGAGTCCCAAAGTAACAATTAAGTTTTAGTTCTATAAAATAAATTTTGGGGCATTTCTGGCAAAACATGAAACACGAGTTTTAACGTCTAATTATTTCGTTTATAAAAAAAATATCTTCTTGTCGTTTAAAGTAAGTCAATATCCCATTTATTATATTATCCATTTGCCGAAAAAGAAAAACAAACAAAAAAAAAAAAAAGGAAACGGAAAGTTTGACAAACCAGTATTGAAGCTTATCCATAAGGACACGTCGGCGGACTCCCCCTCGACTCAAATACTTACGTGTCAAAACGTTCGACTCACTCATCACCACCCAGCCAATCACCAGGCACAACCGCGCGCCTAGTTGGGAAGCTTCGCGACGCGGGCCCCACTATTTTATCCAAACCCGCGCACCTGCGCGCACGTGACCTCGTTCCCAGACCAAAAACCGCCAAATCAGCTGACGCAATCAGCCGCCTTCGGCCGCCTCCCAGTGTACAGTCACCGCCTGATATTAAGGGTATTTACGTAACTTCCGGTCTAATTTACTTCTGTTCGTGCACGTTGCGATTCTTGAAGTCACGTGGAACGCACGTGACGGCCTTCCACAGGCTTCTTTCTTCTCTGCGTTAAAAGGAAAGGAAAGACAACCGAACGGGTTTGTTTCGTTGACGCAAATTTTTGGAAACATTTCAGGCTGCGAGAATCGCTGAGTTCACTCGGTGACTTTTTTCTGGTTCGTCTTGTTTGACTCGCTCTGCAAATTTGTCGATTGGGTTGGAAGCTAGAGCCGATGGTTCAGCTAATGAGTCCGCGAAAGGTTGCGGTGAAGTTGGATGCCGATGAGTCGTTCGACACCCAACTCGGTCCAATTCACAAGCGGCTCAAACTCGACTCGGTTCCACAGGTTCATGTTCATCTCTTTTCAGTTTTTGATTTCATGTTGTGTGGTTTTTCAATTGATACTCTGTTTATGGTTTATGATAGTTTGATTTCGTCAATATTTTGTGATATCCATTAGCATGAATTGAATTATGTGCATTTCCTGCACTTTCTTAGCAACCAAACGGATTGGGCAGTCGTTTTCAGAAAGAAGAGATATTTTTCATGTTTTGTAGCTAATTCTGCTCATAATGTTTGGGTGGTCTTAGCAGTTGGGTTTGGGGCCTGGCAAGTTTGAAGTTCCTCCTTCGCTGTACCATCCCCTGGATGAACCGAGCCCGCTCGGTTTGCATCTAAAAAAGAGTCCATCTTTTTTGGATTTGATCCAAATGAAGCTATCTGAAGAAAACTCTGTTAAATTGGCTACTCTAGGCAAGAGAGGTCACAAGGGAACTACCGCTGCTTCCGGTGCTTCGGATAAGCTCAAGGCTATGAATTTCCCGGCTTCCCTTCTAAGGATTGGGACTTGGGAGGTATAACCCACAATTTTCTATGGACTCTTGTTTTCCAAACTGGACAGTTTTTTTCTGTATTAAATTTTATTTGATGCTATATGCTTTGATGTTGATTTGAAGTTTTATTGATTTTGGGGTTGCAGTATAAGTCAAGATATGAAGGAGATCTAGTGGCAAAGTGTTATTTTGCAAAGCATAAACTTGTGTGGGAAGTCCTTGATGGTAGTCTAAAGAACAAGATGGAAATTCAGTGGTCAGATGTTGTGGCTCTCAAGGCAAATTACCCAGATGATGGACCAGGGACTTTGGATGTTGTGGTAATATATTGTTTACATATTTTTGTGTAATTTTGTTTCTATAAAGGAATTCCAGTATTTCAAAATCATTATATGCTATGCTTTTTTTTTTTTGGTCGAATGCTATGGTTTCTTACGATAGATTAATATTATTTTCTGGTGCAGCTTGCTAGACCGCCTCTTTTCTTTAGAGAGACCAATCCACAACCTCGAAAACATACCTTGTGGCAGGCAACATCAGATTTTACTGCTGGGCAGGCCACTTTAAACAGGTTAAATATCTAACCTCGTAGTCATTCATAGAGTTTCTGAAATTTATAAATGGCTTTGAGCATGAATCTTTGATGCGATGTTTCCAGTTTATAGAAAAACATCAGTGCTGTGGGGTAGTTACTATAGTTATGAGAACTGTTAAAAGAATTTAAGAAGCTTATAAGCAAGGTAAGATCTTTGGTTGGCCAACTATACTGATGAGGTCAAAATTCATTTAAAGTACAAAACAATTATATCACACAAATAATCTCCTCAGTCATATCTTTCCATAGTGCAACATGCTAGATATCATTTTCCCCATTACGATATATTTTAGAACAGCACCATCTCAGCAATTCCACTGGTTTACCTGTCTGTCTCCCCCACTTGTAAAATTTGGAACACATGCGTATGTGCTTAATAACTGGCACAAGCTAAAGTTGGGGATTGTATTTTACTTGCTCAAGTAGTAAGAGGTTTCTCGTTAGCAATCAACTGTTAGAAAATATATTTTATTACCTTTATAGAAGGTATCGAAACATATATCAGTTGAATTTTCGGGGGCTTTAAATGATTGGAATATAAGGAACATACAAAGATGCACATCATATGCCACATAAAAAACAGAGAGGAGTTCTAGAAATTATGGTTCAAGCAATCCTTATAAATGCTTTTGTAAGACTTGAAGTTTTACAACGTTGATCGGGTAGTTTGTAACTTATTATGCATAATGTTTTTAATTGGTATTGTCTGTGTTCCAAATCTGTAATGTAATTTTTCCCTTTGTGTTGTTTTAGGCGCCATTTTCTGCAGTGCCCACAAGGCTTGCTTTTTGGCAAGCATTTTGAAAAGCTTATTCAATGTGATCCTCGTCTCAACTTCTTAAGCCAACAGCCAGAAATTGTGTTAGAATCTCCATTTTTCGATGCTAGAGTTACGGTATCAGGTGACCCTGATGAATATGGACGTCGGTTTGGTCCAAAAAATGAGGAGGGGCCTGCTATATTTGGTTTGCAGGATTCAGCATCACCTTCTGGAACTCACTCGCCACCGTGTAAAGATGAACAAGATTTTATTGGTAGAGGTCCTGAAAATTATTCCCAGGAAATTTCTTCTCCTAGCTCAGGTAAATCTGCAAATGATAAAACTGTGTAGATATGGTCATAAATAGTTAACCATGCATCATCTTTCTTTATTGTCAAAGCTCGTTGATATAAGAATTGAAGCCTTCATTTATATTATTAGGAAGTTGCTAAATTTCTATGCTAAAAAAATTTGCACTCCTTCGAAATTTCAGAATCCCCTTGTTGAACGGACTGTTCATCCACAATTAATCTCATGTCCCAATCTCCCATGACTTGTGATTTTCATCTTATTTTTTTGGGCTCAAGATTTCATTCCCATGTAATTTGGTTCTGTTTTCTTGTTTTGTCAAAATATTGAGTCAGAAGCAGTCAATAGTCATTGTGTAAATAACTTGAACAGTTATAGAATCACTTACTGATTCCTTAACACTAGAAATTATTTTGTGGGTCAAATTTGAAACAATTAGTCAGAAACTTAAAATTATTTGTGAATGAAGTCCATTTATCCGTGTCCCTTTGGTTTGATAAGTCTCATCTACAGCAGGCCTCTGGTGCTAAGGTTAAGATGGATCAGGACTTAAAAGTAGCACTTGAGATCATAAAATGAAAAGCATTATTTAACGGACTCAAATCTAAACCATACTGAACATAATACTTGCAAACATTCTCCTATCATGCTGACTACGTCTAGTCAGCATTTGGTGGGGTGTGAATAGAACTCCCCTTTACATTTATTTTTTAGAGGAATCATGTGAGTAACCGTCATATCAAAAAGAGCTGTCTTTCATGACGTGATTGTTTTTTCTTTTTCTTTCTTCTTTTTTATATTTTTGGCAAAGTTTGATGTATGTGATATAAAGTCTGGCACAAATGTGAGACCATAGCTAGTGGGACAATTTGCTACGACCTCTTAATCTGTCAGAATTGGTGTCAGATGAATGCCGTCAATGTTTGCTCAACTTAAGCATGTGGCCTTCTTGTATCTGGTTTATCAGTTCCACTATGTCACATAAACCTGTTTATCCTTATTCTATGAATATTTACTCCATATTTTATGATGCGGAAGTTTTACAATTGAGTTTGGTACGGGCACTGCATCCCATTTGTTGTGGGTCTAAATTGTCTTGTATTTGTAGTGATGGACACCCCTGCAATTGATAAAATTGGGAGCTTTGGAGCTGAAACCTCAAAGACGCCCAGCAATTTTAATCAAATGAAAGTTCCTGGACTTCCCATGTCGATGTCAATGAGCGATTTCGTAAGCCACATTGGACAATGCATTTCTGGAAAGATATCTGGCAAGGAGCAACCTAGCAGAGATGTTTTGGAGGAGATTACTCAATACTTGTTCAATGACGCGCAACTCACCTTACCCTCAGATGAGCAATACGTCATGTCAAGGGTCAATTCCCTTTATTGCCTTTTGCAGAAGGATCCTTCTACAACACTAAACTTGCAAGCCAAAACTGATGACCGCTTTGATGTAAATGATGATGGGAAGACAGCTGAAACTAACTCCGCTTCTGCATCAGCTTTTGAGAGTAAGATTTCAGATGGTTTTCCTGCACCTAAGGATGAGTCCGATGAAGGTAAGTCCAGTGCTGTTCCAAATGATGATGACAATAAGCAGGAACTGACAATGCCAAGAAGGGACTCATTTGGGGAGCTTCTTCTAAATATTCCAAGGATAGCATCTCTTCCACAGTTTCTTTTTAACTGGTCATAAGTTTATGATATTTAATCAAGCTAGAGATAGTCTCTACGGCCCTCGCGTGATCTTGTACAAAAACATAGAAATCTATGTTGGTTTTCACATCTGTGAATACAACAGTTGCAGGTTGTTCCTAAAACGTGTACAGCTTAGGGATTCAGAAATGTATGTTGATGAAGAATCCTAATACGTTGATAATGTAGACCTGGTTCTTGCAAACTGAGCCTCTCTGCGTTTTGTTCAACCTTTGTGTATAATGATCAAGTGTTCTTTTATAGCAATGTGAGTTTTTGTGAACACTCTTTTAGTCTTGTCTCTGAATATTTGGGAAAATAAATCAACCCCTTGGGCGATACCCAGTTGTTGCTCATGGGTTGATTTGATATTACTAACAAGCTTGCCATGCTGCACCTTGAGACTGCAAACCAAAATACTTCAAAACCTTTATAGAATGAAATGTCGTTGATTCTTTGACAGTAAAGACTAAACTATCCAAGATACATGTAGTTTCAATATTTACTTTGGTATATGACTTTTGCAAGACACAATTTTATAATAAGCATGTGCTAGGCATTTGCACTGCATATTATATATTTGCATCTCTTATTTCTACTCTCCAACCAAATGTACAAAAAGAATTAAAGAAACCAAATAAAGAAACGATTATGGTGCGTCGGGGCCTTCATCATCCACAGGGTCATCTTCTCCCAGCATGTTCATTAGCATGGTGACCTGGTCTTGCAGCATTGCATTTTCTCTCTCCACCTCCGATCGTTTGCTTCGCTCTTGCAGGAGCTGAAGTTGCAAGTGTTCTAGGCACCTTGCATCCTCTTCCAATTGCTCATTTAGCCCATCAATTTCCCTATCCTGAAGAGATAACCAAAATAGAAGCTTAATTTATTGCAAACATTCTTTTCTTTTTTTTCTAATGGAGGAGAAAAAGGTGAGGTGTTTAGAAATTACACCTTTCTGTTCATTTCCTGCACAGCGATCCTCCGCATACTCTCAACCACGTCAACATTGACTAGCTTTCGCTTTTTCCCAATCAGCCACCCCTTAGGATAGGTTGTGGCATCAAAGTCTGGCGGAGGAAGTAAGGATTCAGCCAACGGTCGCTTCCCATTGGTATTTGTTATAGGTTCTAAGGGTTCAAAAAGAGCCTTTCGACGTTCAGAAAGCTCAGGAGCTGGAGCTAAGTCCTGCATCTCCTCCTCAGTGACGGGCTCTTCCTGTTTGTTGGGAGTATTATTAGCAGTATCTTCTGTTAGCTTGTCTACATTCCTCCCGCTAGCTGTGGGAAACAAGTTCACTTTCTAGTGCTATTGAATTTAGAGATAGATGTAGCAGATTTGTATAATAAGGAGGCACCAAAAGTTCAAACCACAATGGATATGCAGGATGAGAAGGCACTGACTGATATGTGGAGTACAATAGCACCAGCCATTTCACTCCACAAAATTGAGGAAGTACAGAATACATGCATACCATGCATAATTGCAGCCATGTCCTTCAGTTCAGTAAAATGATGATGGAAGAAATGCAGTTAAAGAGACAGATGAAATCTGACACTTGGCATATTCTTAATAAAAGAAAAACCCCTCCAAGCTAATTTGGCCTCGTTTGGTGGCTCGACCTAAATTGGACTATTTCAATTAAATTGGGATTGTCTTTACCGTTGTGCGATCAACATACAAATGCCGGGACTCGACTTCCTTCCATCCTTCTTAAGATAAATAAGGTGCTCAGCCAAAAGGCGATTAATTAACAGCTAAATCAAAGATGAACCTAGAAGATAATACAAAATCTGTGTTGCAAAGACTTCAAATTGGAAACTGAAATGGATGATTTGACCGACAGGGGGAGGATATAATATAGCAGATAAATAAAAAAAATCCAATAGAACCTTACAAGTAAAAAAGGTTGCGTAAAACAGGGAACAGGAACAGGAGAAAGGGGTTTTCCTCTTCCCCAGCCACAGGAGGAAATCACACTTCAAGCAATCATGCATCCCAACTAACAAGACACTTGAAAAAGAAAAAAGGGGAAAAACAAGAAAAGAAGACAACCAAAAAAGTTTATATTATAATAATGAGCAAGGTTGGTAAAGCGTCACATCATGAACAAGTGTTAACAGAAGAACTTCTACAGATTTTCATTTTAGTTTCCAAGGAATTGGGAACTTGAAACCTAGTGCCAAATTATGAGCAGTACCCAAAAACAAAAATTAGCACAATAACAAAAGGGTCATGCTAGGGAGACCAACTTGAGATACCAACTTGTGTACCAACTCTCTAATAGAGGTGGAGCTCACCAATATAATGAGTCCCACGCTCTATTAGAGAGTTGGTATCCTAAGTTGGTATCTCTAGCATTTTCCATAACGGAAATACTTAACGCAGTCAGTTTTTTTTTTTTTTTTTTTCTCAAGTATAATAATTCGAAGATGCTAGCCGAAAAAATTATTAGAACTGACCGAAAAATAAGAAGATGAAAATCAAGAAATGAAATGCCATAGGATCAATTAAATTTGGACGAGACATAGAGCCCATACCACATGTAGCATTCAAATTTGTTCATACGCCAAGACCAGAGAAAAGTATGGTCGCATTTTCTATGAAATAAAAAAGTATGGTCACCTTTGGGTAAATAAAAATTAGATATGCTGTGCTGTGTATTCAAAGTCAAGATCTTTAAAAGAAAAGAAAAAAAAAAAACAAAAACAAAACCGAAGGCCAAGAGTAAAGCGTGAAAACAACGAAATTGTCACCGTCTGAAGATTATAGGCCAAAAATGAAAAGAAAAAGAAGCAAGAAAGAAGAAATATAATTAAATACATATAATTAAGGGAGAGAGAGAGAGAGAGCAATTTAAGCGAACCAACCCCAGCAAAGTAACGTATGAGCAAAGTCAGCACCTCCTAACAGCAGTTTAATTTTACGTCTCTCTCTCTCTCTGCGTTATTTTTTTAATCCCTTTAATTATAATAGAAGTTTTAGTGACAACTTAAAATTGTTTAGAAATGATAATATGATCAAATGAGAGGGAGATGGAATTATGCTGGAATTTAACTTCAAAATGTTAAATAAAATTTCGGAAACCATGCAATAAGCCTCAAGAACATCCATAGGAATTATGATAGCTATTAAGTCGTACATAATTGGGTAGGTGGGTATCTCTTAAATCATGTAAACATCACCAAAAACAAATCTCAAATTATTCAAATGAATTGGTGAACTCTGGATTGGAGAAATATATATAGAGAGAGAAAGAGAAAGTGAAAGAGAAACAGAGGAGCTATATATTATACTTACTACCTGATCTCTTTCTGGGTTTCCAATCAATCCTTGTGGAAGAGAGAGGAGCAAATCCTTCCAAAGCTCCATCAGCCTTCTTCCCATCTCTGATCTGGCCTTCCATGGAACAGAAATTAACAAGAAGAAGAAGAAAGAGAAAGAGCTTCAATTAAACCCCACCTTAACGTTGTTTCTGATTCCTTGAGAGAGAGAGAGAGAGAGAGAGAGAGAGAGAGAGTTTTTTCCTAGTTGTTGGGTTGTGTTTATTTCAGCATTTTTCTTGCTCTTTTGATTGTTAGCTTTATGTCTCTCACCTAGAAGGGAAGACCGAGGAGATAAATGTTGGGTCGATCAACACAATAAGGGGACCATGTGGGTTTTTGACGGTTGAGATTTGGCATTTGGTGGAAGATTTGAGGCTAACAGTTGTCCCTTTCTCTGCGATTGGGTCCCTCTCATTTTCTTGCATGGTTATGATGTTTTCCTTAATACTTTTTATTATATAATATTTAAGAAATTATATGAGAGGGGTGTCAATTTGGTTTACCTGTTTTTTATTCCCATGTTTGTTTTTCAACTCCTCCCACAAATCTCAGCCGAAGCCTATCAGAATTTAAAACAAGAAAATGTTTTGTTTCTCTAGAGAGAGAGAGAGAGAGAGAGACAGCATATCCTTCTGCGCGTGAGCATTTTTCTTCCTCACTTTGATGATTGGGCCTTCTATATTCAAAAGGGTTGGATCTATAGACTTTGGGCTGGTTTTGGGTTTGACAAGCAGGACATCAGTTCCCTTGAAATATGGGATAAACTATTGGGCTTCTTGTGTAATGAAGAACTTTCTTGAAATGGACTACGTTTAGGAATTGTTCTGGATTAGCGTGGCTTGATCTTAGCTAGATAAGATTTGTTATGTGTTTGGTATATGCTTGGACTAGGATTTTTTTTTTTTAATTTAAATTTTTAAGCGATATAATATATGTCGATGAAGTGAGAGAATTTGATGATATCGTTGAAGACTTGGAAGGCTGTGACCATTTTCTGGGTGTTGGAGATTGGGACTAGGGAGGTCCGGAGGGACGAGTAGATTCCAAGGTAGGAGTTGACAAGGTGCGTTGACATGGCTTCCAAGAAGTAGGCGGCGACGCATGTGCTTATTTGATCCCCCATACTTTCCGCAAGGACTTCAATAAAACCACCTAAGGAGGTGTTTTTGGTAGGGCCAATATTAACAATCCCCATTTAAAACTAGAATTAGGTGAAACAAATATGGGTTAAAATTTTATCTAAACAAGTCTAGGCTTGTGGGAACACATATTTCGCAGGTGATGACACGTGGAAAAGGAATATTCCTTAGGTAAACCAATTACCCTAATTAAATTCTATTTAATAGGGAAATGATCTTTGATTTAAGATAGAAATATCTCCATAAATCAAGGAACCAATTTCCACCAAATCACTTGGAGTAATTCCTATCATCTTTTGGGGAACGAATAATCCTAACCAAATAATGATTGTTCTCCCAAAACCTTAGCACACAAAGAGACTATAAATACATAGCTACATAAGACATTCAAGGTAATTCTAAATTCCTCTCTAATTCCAAAAACACTAGAGAAATCACACACACTCTCTCTTTCTCTCTCTCTCTCTCGCCGCCCCTCTCACCCTCTCTCCTCACATAGCTAAGCACCACCACACATGGCTCTGACCACCCAACTCTCCTCGTGAGAGAAAACTCCATTCATTTTGGCTATTGTCATATTTTTATCTAGATCCAATTGAACTAACTTAAGCATCGAAGGGCCTTTGGCCAACACCCTTGGGTGTGGTCTACTTACTCTTATTTATTTCGCAGGGATCGAGGAAGAAAGCGAATGAAGATCGAAGGTCAAGGAATCAACTCGCGAATATTTCCAATGCAGAATTTTGCTCAAACGTTTTGGTGCTTTCATTGAGAGCACGAGTTATACTCAACGCGTGCTTTTGAATCAAAGGAATTTGTTTCCTCCTTTTCATTGCCCAACTGAAGCCTTCCAAACAACCATAGTTGGAAGCACGTGAACGAGAAGTGAGGCTGTCGCAAAAACCTAATTCGCGACAGACTCAGGTCATCACAAAGTCGCGGTTCCCAGCACTGTAACTACTGCCATAGCCTTAGTTATTGCAGCCGTTCCTCCTCTCGATCGCGATATGCGCCACCGCTCCTCTACTTGGTCTCGCCACCCAGAAGACCTATCTGACGCTTGCTTCTGCACCTCTTCACGATCCCGTGGTTGCCATGACTTCACAACCGCATAGCTATGCCGCAGGATAAAGCAATCGCCACCCACTTGGCTCCGTTGTGGAACAACTTCATTCATTCCCTCATATGCTGCCGTGCTCGACGTACGCTCCTATGTACACCTTTAGCGAAACCCTAGCCCGTGTGCAATTGGGCTCTACACAATTTTCTCCTCATAATCCATGAAGTCAAGCAGACCTCAGTCTTAGAGTTAATCAGTTGGCTCAAAGAGTGGACTACCAAAACAACTTGGTTGGACAGCTCCTCAACCAGATTGACTTGATTCGAGACATTGGCCTTAGACCGCAAGGTAAAGAGAGGAGGATGGACGAACACACCTGTATGCAGTTCGAGAGGTCCTATGCAGGTCGAGTAAGAGCAAGCAGACAAGGAGAAGGACAAGAGCGTGCTCAGCACGTTGGCATGTTGCAAGCATCCCCGACCCTCGCTTAAAGTAGATCGAGTCTCCGATCAATATTAAGTCCAAGGATCAATGTGCACGAGAAGTGGGGCCCACGATCTGATGTTCACTCCAACCTGGGCCCGTAGAGAAGCATTTATGCGAGACTAGGCCCCAAGGAGATCAACCTCGCGATAATCTCAATGAAGCACGAGAAGAAAGATGCTCACCTGCTCAATCACAATAAGCCAACTCATGACGACAAGCTACAGAAGGTCGCTTGTAATCTTAGTCCACCAGCACGTCGTGCAGGCAAGACAGTCGAGGAGATCTGCTCCATAGAGACAACAATGAGGTAAACCAGCGACGCCCACATTATGGATGACATTGACGTAAACTGCAGGTCATGCAAGCAGAAGATGTCAAAAAGCTAGTGAATGACCGACTTCGATACTTGAAGATTGGAGGAGATTTCAAAGATGCTATGCGCAAAGAGGTGGACCAAGTGAACTCCTCACCATTCACCGCCGAGATCGAACAAGTGACTCCACCAAAGTGATTCTCAACACCTTCTTTCACACACTTCAAAGGAGATTCCAATCCCGAGAGCCATTTGAAGCACTTTAAAAGTGTTATGATTCTCTACAAGGCTGAGGATGCATTGATGTGCAAGGTGTTTGCAATGACTTTATGTGGAGTAGCCCATGATTGGTTCCATACCTTGTCATTTAGGTCAATTAGTAGCCTCAAGGAGTTAGCTTTCGTCTTCACCAAAGAGAGAGACGCATGACAACTGCTAAAAGTGTCCTAAGGGAAACGTAGGCCAAACTGGCCACCGTCTAAAAAGTGTCCTAAAGGAGATGCAGGAAGGCTGCCATAAGCGTCTTAATTGAGTAGATCAGACACATATGTATCCTCTGCGGAGCTAGGCTTGTCAACCTTTGGACCAGCTGTTCTCGTATCCAAGAACCCTTCGCTCAAACAGACGACTCTCTATTTAGCCACAACCATCCTCACCTCCAAAGGATTCAATGACGCTGAATTAGCTCTGCGCTTGATTGCTCGTGGCTCAGCAGACGGATCGCGATTATTGGATAAAAGAGAGGTCCTCCTAGTTTGATCCTCATTCCTTGACTACTGCAGACGACTCGAACTTCGATGAGGAATGTCAGTAGCCTTTTGTTTCTCGGCAGGTGAACTGCTTCGGGGACAGTCTTCTTTGCAGGGAAAATTGTAGGTTTTGAGCTTGTTAGTTGGAGACTTGAGCAAAATGTCTTAACATTCTGCATGCCACCAATCTTCTTGCTATCTGCGCCGACGAGCAGCTCCCACTTAAGTTTCTCAACATACAAGACCTCTCGAAGAGAAGACTTGATCACAATAGAAGAAAGTCTCGACTTCTTTCTTAGTGGAGACACATCTCTTGCTCGCAAGGTTGCAGCTTTATCTTTGGAGGACCTGACGTCAGCCTTCCTATTTTTAGGGAGTTTGATTGAGGACTCTTCCTGTTCGGCTAGCTGATCATTCGAATCTAAGCCATACTACTTTCATCTCTTAATATCCTTAGCAGGGGGCAGACCATCAACCTTCTTTCGACACTTGCTCAACAGCTAACGCCATTCGTAAAACCTTGTGGGGATGTTCAGGCCCGGCAGACGTTAGCCATGTCTGGCTCGAGATACAGTTTCATGCTGATATCACTCTTACAAGCAAAAGACAAAAGTCAATTAGTCACACATCAAAGAATTCAAATAAAATTGAAGCATATCAATATAGTATGACATATCATTGCCGACCTCGCCTTCCCACCTTCCGCTCACCTCCAACACATTGGCATGCCAATGTGATCACTTTGGCTGAGACTGTCAAACATCTTGGCATTGCATACATGAACCTAGGCCTACTTCTCATAACACCTTACCTTGAAGAAGTAAAAGAACTACAACACCGTCAAATCCAACTTGAAAAAGCAATTCAGCTTATCAAAACAGATGATCGCTTGGTAGACATTTGGAGTACATTGGCTTGGGGCACACTCCATGACACAAAACACATTCTTGAAGAACTTCGACGATGGGAATGTGAAGCCCAATGAGAAGTAGAAGGAACAAAATGTGATAATCCTGTCATCCAGATTTTTTGAACCCATGCGAGGTACATCGTCAGTTAAAGGCGTTGCCAGCCTGACATGCACGTCATCAGGTATGGCAGAAGCATAGGTGGCGCACCACTTCTGAAAGTGAGCTTCGGCAAATTTGTCACAAATATTTTCTTGTACACCTTAGAACTACCCCACAGGTACAAATGCACTGTGAACTCGGTGATCGGCTACCCTCATCGGAAGACATGATCGTTGAATAGCTGCAAAAAGGGAAGAAAATTGCATGTCAAATAGCATGTCAAAACCCTAAGTTGCGCACCAAAAACAAAAGGGCATCAGATACGCAGCAGCCGACAGTCGCTGACAGATGCCGTAGGAGCAACCTGGACCACGAAAGCTCTAGCACCATTCCAGCTCTTGACGTAGCCCAGCTCGCATCAAGTGTAGCCTTCATGGTCTCGGTGTGCTACAAAAAAAAAATACGACACGTGGAGAAGGAATAAGAAGATGATACGTGAAAAAAAAAAATATTCCTTAGGTCAACTAATTACCCCTAATTAAATCATATTTACTAGGAAATTATCTTGATTCATAGAGGAATATCTCCTTAAATCAAGGATCCAATTTCCACCAATCTCTTGATTAATTTCTATAATCTATTTGGTTAAGAATAATCCTAACCAACTAAGGATTATTCTCCCACAAACCTTAGCATACAAGGAGCCTATAAAAATATATGGCTACACAAGGCATTCAAGGTAATTCTAATTCTTCTCTAATCTGAAACCCTACAAAAACTAACTCTCTCTCTCTCTCTCTCTCTCTCTCTCTCTCTCCACGGCTTCAGCCACTCAGCTCTCCTTGTGAGAGAAAATTCCATCCACTTTATCTATTGTCATATGTTTATCAAGATCCAATCGAACTAACTTAGGTATCAGAGGGCCTTTTACCAACACCCTATGGGTGTGGTCCGTTGACCTTATATTTGTTTTAATACAGGAACCAAGGGAGAAGAAAGAGAAGGAAGATTGAAGATCGAGGAATCAACCCGCGAATATTCCTCGTACAGAAATTTGCTGAAAGATTCAAGTCCTCATGGTACTCATGTGTAAGTTTCTGCCCTCCCCTTCCAAACTTTGGCAAAAAAAAAACAAAACAAAACAAAAGGAAACACATTATCTATGTGGTTTTGTTGGATTTAAGAGGTCAACATTTTAAAACTCTAGTCTGAACAAATTTTGAGTCACTTCATATTAAAATAACAGAATGCAGTTAGTGTTTTTTTTGGTCAAGGGATCTCTATTCATTAATAGTAGGAAACATTACAAAATGAGGAAAGCTCAATCCAAATGCAGTCCAACACCAACAAATAAAGTAGGCCCAAAGATACAAAACCAAATAAACAACAAAAGCCCATAAAACATTAAACAAAAAAATCCTAGATCTAGAACACAGGAGCAGCTGCACCACATAGCAAGCCAACACCACCACCAGAGCAAATCCACCACCACCAAGGAGGAGTAACCGATACCAAAGGGTATCAAAGAGGCCAACGGAAGATGGGGTGTGAGCAAGCCACTTGCACGGAAGCGATCCCATAATCCAAGAGTCAAGTGCAGTATGCACTTTAATCGCAGTCACGGACCACCACACACCACTGAGGAAGAACAATGGGAGCGGTAGACGTGGAACCGAGGAGCAAAGGGTGGTGGTTAAGAACTGGCGACCAATGAAATCGCTGACCATGGGTGGACAACATCACAACAGAGAAGAGATAAGGAGAGTGTAGTTGTAAGAAGTGGAGGGTGAAAAGTGAAGGTGGTTGGGGAAGAAAGGAGATGGAAAGATGGGAGATATAGGATCTCACAAGGTGGGCTTAGCTTAGGGAAAAACAGAAAAAAGCTAAAGAAAACTGAAGTGGAGGCAAGTAGCCCTAGATCTGAGATACAGCTCAAGGGAAAAACACCCATTTCGGGTGGGGAGAAGCTAGAGACTCTCAAAATGGAGGAGGAGGAGAGCTCTCTTGAGAGCTCATAGTTTTGGCTGTATTTTTTTGAGTTTAGGTTTACAAAATTAGGCCTGAATGCAGTTAGTGTTGTTGAAGATATGTTGGGAGTTAAAGAAAGAGGTGGTTGTCCAAATAAATGAAAGAAATAGAGTTTGCTTTAATATTTTGGGTTTCACAGTAAAATCAATGGTTGTTTAGGTAAATCTATTGAATTGGGAAAATGAGAGGCATTTTGAAACTTTTCAATTTGTGTTGGGTGTCCAAAGAAAACTGCAAATTCTTAAAATTTTAGCAAGGGTGTTTAGATAAATTGGGCGCCCATATACAAATTTGGACCGTTAGTTTGAATATTGCAATAGACATGTCTCAGTGTTTCATTATCACGATTCATGACGTGCTTAAAGACTTCTGCATAAAGTCTCATTTCCAAGGTCAAACATTAAAGCAAGATAAATAAGAATAGGTATTGAAATATAAAAATTTTGTTTGGAACAAATTCAGATTAGATTGGATAACTCACAGCCACGTTTGTTCACCATTTTGAAGTAGTTTGGTTATTTTATGCAAACTATAGTTCTAAACTGAATACAACCATGTTTGGTGCCTAGAATTGAATTTCATTGGATAACTCAATACATGGCCTAAAATTGAATTTCATTGGATAACTCAATATATTCAAGGTATGTTTAAGTAAGAAATGAAGCCCAACTTCCAAATTTTGTCCAAATTTGAGAAAGGGAGATCTAGTCGGGGGTGGGGGGAGGGAGGTCTGGCTTGAGAAGGGCGTTCAGGCTTTTTTATTTTTCATTCCTTTGAACATTTTTTTATTTTAATTTGCAATTTTAGATTTTAAAAAACATGACTCACGTGCCAAGCACATAATATTTTTATGGAAAATTGAACGCAATCAAAAAACTTGACGTAAGGGCGACAACATTGGCTGTTTTTATGACGTCCTAGTCCTTGGCTGGAAAATTGTGACATGAGGATGAGCAGAGGTAGGGAATGCAATAGGACAGCAGGAGCATGATAGCTGATATTATACTTAGCCCTAAAACTTTAAATTCTAGAACCCTGTGGTGGCAGGATACGATGACAAAAGCACAGCATGCAGAAGTACGATCCATATTAAGGAAACGGGTTGTTTGCTATATACAAACTTTTAATGATCTATATATTATGATCAAATCACCCCTCAGTCGTAAGAAAAGATTTGTGAACTTAACCTACATATAGAAAAAACATGTCTAAAATTTCACTAAAACCTTTCCCCTATTTTTGACTGATTCAAAACGAATTTAGAGAAAAAACCGGATTATATATTTGAAAAAACTAATGCACAAGGCATGGAGGGTTCAACATGTTGAACCAATCCTAGATTCACACTCTCACCGATGGCACAAGGAATGCACGGAGGATTCTTAACTTCCTCTTCAGGGGTGATAAGCCTCAAGCAGTGGTCATGAAAGGTGTGGCCACACGGTTAGAACAGCAACAACTGGTCGAATAGCTGGCACGAAACAGGGCCTTCCGGTGTGAAGGAAAGATCCCTCTTGCATATCAAACACTTGTGCCCAATTGGCGGAGTTTGAGTTTGACCAAAACCTGCAAAAGCCAAAGACGTACTACCATCATCAGTGTATTGTAGTATTATCTATGTATTGCTAACTATCAAAATCACTATGGTACAAATGCATGATGTATCAGATGCAGTCTTCCAAACTTGAAAGTATACGTTGCAGTATCATATTATTTCAGAAATAACCTTGCTGAACATAGAATCCAAATTTGAGGGATAGGCTCGTCTGAGCATAAAAAACCTTGGCAAACCAGACATGCCAGAGCCAGGCATGCCATGATATGATTCTACAATTTTAAACTTGACTTGAGAAATGGAAGAAATTAGGTATGAGGCACAGAAGATCCTTTTCATGGATGATCAGGTGCTTGAGAAAGTACATTGGGAAAATAATTTGGGAAAAACAAAAAGATACTGAAACCAAAGAATTATCCAACGTGCCCATGCAAGCCTCACAAACAGGATCTGGGCTAGACCCAACTCATTCTTCCACTCATTCTTCAAGACATGTTCCATGAAAGGTGCTACAATGGATTGAGTGGGAACTAGGAATAGAAATGGCATGACTTGTTAAAATAGCCATGTTAAAACAGTAAAGAATATGTGTGACAGAAGATAAGTAGGTATTGAGAAATATAAAGACAAATTAAAGAAAGAAGTCAATGCAGAAAAAGCATCAAGCTATACCTCGCCATTTTATATGGAAAGTTGAACCAGTCTGGGGCTGGGATGGGAGAGGTGGAGCAATCTGGGAGACAAATGTGAAGCTGTCTGAGGTTTCTCTGGGAGAGGTTTAGCAGTCCAAATTTTCTGTGGGAGTGGTGGAGCACTTGAGGGTTGGGATGAGAGTGGAGGAACCATTCGGGGCAGGGGTGTGTGAGGGGGAGCATTCTGGGATAGGGTTGGGAGTGATGTAATACTTCTGGCTCTGGATCTGAGATTTGGAGCAGCCTGGGGTAGGGGTGGGTGTGATTGAGTGGTTTTGGCTTCGGATGGGACTGGAGGAACAATTTGGCGCATTGATGGGAGGGAGCGAGCATTCTGGGATACGGATGGGAGTGACGTAGTACTGCCTTTGAGTCTGAGATATGAAGCAGTCGTGGGTAGGGGTTGGTGTGATGCAATAGTTTTGGCTTGGGATGGGAGAGGGAGCAATCTGGGACAAGGGTGGGAGTACAGCAGTACTCTAACTAGGGTTGGGAGAGAAGGAGCATTCTCGGATACGGGTTGGAGTGATGCAGTACCTTTGGCTTGGAGTGGGAGAGACTGACTGGTCTGGGGTAGGGGTGGGAGTGATGCAGTACTTTTGACTTGGTGTGGGAGAGAAGGAGCAGTAGGAGCTGGGACTGTCAAATTAGAGGCGTTGGATAAATGAAGTGATGGAACTTGCAAGGGAAAATTTGGAGCAAATGGACCAACAGAAGATTGGCCTCTTCTCCTTTTGCGTTGAGCTTGGGAAGCCACTGCTGGGGGTTCTTCCGCAACCCTCTTAAGAGATGTTCCAACCAAAGCACTAGAACCCTGAACATTCCTATTAAGTTTGGTAATTGGAATTTCTTCACCTAAAGTAGTGCAAGTCATCAAGAGAATGCATAAAATTTCAGAGGCTATATTCAAGCATGGTCAAGACTCAGAGTATAGAATTGTAACTACCAGTCATCACGGATCTAGAAAGGTCTGTGACTGAACAGCACCAATTACTTGAGGTTGACAAGAATTACCTGCAAGCAACCATCAAATGTGTAACAAAACTTCCCTCCATTATATAAGATTATATGTTTGCTGACCTGAGTGCCAGCCAGTCGTGTGTCCTAGACAAATACAAGTTCTGCATAATTATTAGAATCTTATACACAATACCTATTTATGATACCTATCAGTTATTTATATTAAGTTACACTCTAGCACAATCATTTTATCCATCTACCCTGTTCTTTGATCCCTTTTTATCAATCAGCTAAAAATGAAGCCAAGTGACAGTGAAAACATGGCTATGCAAGTGTATAATATAGCTGCACACTTGATTACTACATTCAGCTAGGCCAATTCTCCTGTCTACCTATTTGTGATTTATTTTTTTATATGAGAACCAAAACACACAGGACATTATTTTTATGAGAAATGTTCAAGATCTTATTATGATTAAAGTCCACAAAGATGTTGTGTTTTTAGCCTGAATCTTAAAAAAAGGATGAACTGGTTACATAACATTCACAACTAAACATTGCCAGTTATATGGGTAGGTGGCCTTACTAGGTAGCTGGCTAAACCAGAATTTCCCTGGAACGTGACCTCTTTCGGCAACTTGTGCAGCAATACCCTGGTTAGCTGTGGAAAGCTTCCCTAAAGAGAGTTGCAGAGTCAGTCAGCAGGGAAGCTACAGAAAATGGAACTTTTAGTAAATCTACTAATTGACATAAACATATAGAAGTTGCAGTAACCAACCGAAGACTGGTAACCAGCCATGCAAAGGACCTCCTGTCAAGGGCCACCGGAAAGACATGATATTCAAAGTTATTGAGAACTTATGTTGACTATTTATGTGGTTACCCAATGTGAGAAGTGAGACCAGAAGAAAGAGCAAGTGTGAAACGCACAATTCATTTCTTTTATATTCAATCAATATGGTAAAACAGAAGTCAAATTGGCTTGTTATGGAAATGATTATTCTTAATTCTAAAGTGATATTTGGATGAGAACTTTATAACAATACAGTCCTCTCATTGCCTGTAATTCTTATAATGTGTTCATTGAGACAATGATGAATCCTGCCTCATATAGATCAAGATTAACACCTAACAGTTTCAATCTAGCATAAGCGAACCATAAATTAGTTATCCCGCACACAGTAATGTACCATGTGTCTTCCGTAACATACTTGCTACAGTCCACACTCGTCAGACATGTGGAATGATAGTAGATCAATACAGAGCAAGTTTATACGACCTCAAGGGGTAGTGACCAAAACATATTCGATGACCTTACTGGTAAACTTCTATGGCATCCATCCCACCAACCCCTGAAACTGGACAGCTCCAATCAATAAGAGACACTCTCTTACTTCATGGTGGTAGGCAACCTAACCATGACGTGATACTCCACTGAGTAAAGCCGAATTCCAGATTTGGTGGCAGGAAAACAATCAAAGATTTTCCATGCAGGACTTACTCCAATGGCCAAGGGATCCCATGTGGCACTAACACGCAAAAGGGGTCACTGCCCAATAAAAACTCATCCTTGAGTTCATAAAGAAAATGAAAAATAGAAAAACTTTTTGGACCTCAAAACCTTAAGCTTTTTTGGGTACCTTGATTTTATCACCTGAGATTCCCAAGTGTGCACCACAACAGTGCCCCAACATCTCACACTATTGTCTTGTAGGCCATTCTTGAACATCACACAATATCAAGGCACCCGTCTAGAAGTGAAACTAAACATGCAACTGGAAATTTTCATTTTCTTATACATCCAAAAAAGGAGAGTAAGAATATTCCAAACT